>JASVEL010014163.1:0-227611 GCA_032618575.1 Nicotiana noctiflora
ATTATTATATGGAAAATGCATCTAGTCCTTTACTCAGTTTAATTTACCTAAAAAAGGTACTCTTCGCACCAGCATATGATTGCCTTCTTCAATCCAGTCAAATTATCATCAGGTTCAAGAAGATTATGATTGTCATTAATCATCTCCTATCGATAATACAAATACCGCAGAGTCAACTTAATGCCACAGGTTTAGTGCATTGATCTCTACATGTGAGTGAAAGCCTTAAAAATGATCAAAACAGTCGCAATATTAAATTAAGCGGAGATCAAATTAGTTCCTCGCCTCTTTTGTTTGAAGAATGCATTAGCCGCACGTATATAAAAACCGAGATCTAAAATAGAGAAATATCCAAATAGAATAATTATTCCCTGATTTATTAACTGAGAACCAACTAGCCAATATGGGTAAAGAGCCTATAAGATAGCCAAAAAGGTACAGAGAGCTAGAAAACTCCGTGTGTATCGAATTACCTAAGCAAGTCCAATTAGTGATACATTTTTCTTAAAGTGGGTTTTGGGAATAAAAGTTAGTAATTATTGAAAAACTGACACAAGTTTGGCTATAAAATGCAAAGATGAAGAATATGTAGATGTGATCATGATAAAGGACAATACTTTTAATGTTTCTGAGTATCTTATACACAAAAAATGGAGCAAGCATGGTATCTTCTAATGACGAGTCATCATAAACAATCTGCAACACTTATGAATTCTATTTTTTCCAGATTGAAATTCCAACGAAACTTGCCTCGAGGATGAAGCAATCCATTGCCATCAACCATCAGTAGCTGTGAACATAAGCAGTAAATAGATGTCAGGTATTAACTTTTTTAGTAGTCAGTGCAACAGAACAAATGCCAGTGGTGGGGGAGGAACGGGTCAGGAAGCTGTGGTACCAATACATCGTAGATCTCACCACTACTTTCAAAAGTTTTACCATTTGAAGCCTGAAGGTGGAAGGGGAAGCATGAAATAATAAAAAATCCTCTAACTAATCAAATTTAATGAGAGATGACTGAAGATAAACACAGGAATCTTAATTCAAGGCATGAATGAATTATTAGCCAAGAACAATGAAAACCAACGCACAGCAATTATATAAATCACGAATAGGAATAAACTCTCCTGCATTTTATTTTTAGGGAGAAGATGTAAAACTTTCCTGCACTTTCCTTTTGTTTAGTTAGCAAGAAACCTGAGCACTCGTTTATGCTGTAAGAAAACTTTCTTACAATTTTGGTTCCAAAGAGGCTGAAGGGTTTGAGGGAAATCCAAACTAGTAACTTTATTCTAACCACTCTTTTCCACGCATACGACGAAAAATTTATTTCTTTTAGATTTATTTCATTCTTTTCACATTTCTCGGGTAACAAGTTTCTATCAACTTTCTTAAAATTCAGAATTTCAGATGCAGGAAAAGGCATAAGATTCTAGCTTCATCACTGCACATGGTAGGGGAAGAATCCCTATCCAACTCAATAATGTATATTGAACCGACCGAGGGACCATGTACAATAGAGAAGGAAGGGAGGAAACAGAATTAGAATTACCAGTAGGCAACACATTTTGTAGCATAAGCACTTTCCTGGCTGCATATTCATTGGAAGTCTAACTACATGAGAAAATTGCCCCTTAAGTAATTAATGAAACTATTACTTGCATAGATGTTTTTAACTTATGCTGCCCATTATTTGATTTAAATAGGAACCATGAGGCTTTCGTTTGTAGAACTCGACAGTTCCAGCAAGTTAGGAACAAAATCTTCTACAACTACTGACTATTAATTAGGCATTAGCAGGTAATATCTCTTAGTCTTTTTCACCCTCTCCTTTTTTTCCTCTTGAGTAAATAATAGAAGGTAGGATAGAAGTAGGCAGGTCACTATTTTGAGGTAGAGGTTGATGTTGGTATTCCTGCCTATAATCAGGAGCGGGTTGGTGTGGAGTAGAGTACTAACGGTACAAGGAAGGTGCAAGATTTGGTTTAACCAGCCAAAATCCAATTCAATGCCTTTCTTGAAGAGAATTATAGCTTCAATGTTTCTTTTACTTAGTAGATAACAAACTTAGAGTAAGCTTAATGTGAAAAACAACACTTGCATCATAACATTTAGCTGATTTGAGCCAGTATATTGACTTTAGAACAAAATTTGCACCATTTACGGAATGAGAAATAAGCAAGGAGAGAGGGGAAGAGTGGAGGAAATTTATCAACATTCACCTGCGGGTAGAAAGGATGAGCATTTTTCTTCATTTTATCCAAAAGCTCCAGGAGTACAGGGGCCTAACAGAATCAGTTGGACAAATGTACCAGGTCAGTTCACATTTCTCACAAGAATGTTGAGTTTGTATAATTAATATAAGTAAGATTCCAAGATTAGTCTCTCACAACAAACATAAAAACAACATCCTACCAAATCTAATCATGTTCTTCTTTTAACAATTTCAATGAAGATCACCACTATATGTTTCAACTTTTTTTTTTTTTTGATAATCAAGAGATCTCCAAGGTCAGTGGCACACGGTTTGAAACTAAATGGATTAAGTATCAGGTTTTTGTTTGCGGCAGGGTTTGAATTGCGACTTGCGCCTAACGCACACATCAGTTGTTACGCTCTTACAGCTAGACCAAACTGGGGGCTTATATGTTCCAAAGTTTTAGCAAACTGATAAGTTAATATGGGAACTCACTGCAGAAATAAACAATCAATAAGACATACTCCCTCCCTCTGTGCCAATTTGACTGGAATTGTTTGACTAGACATGAGTTTAATGAAAAATATGGAACTTTACACTTAAGCTATAAACGGATAATATATCAAAAGTACCCTTGTACCAAATGATAGTTTTTACATCCGGTAGAAGGTACAGCAGGTCATATCAATGGCAAAATGAGAAGGTAAAATTAACTAGTTTCCAAATATAGAAATGTGCTAATCTTTCTTGATGAACAAAAAGAAAAGTGTCAAACAAATTAGGACTATATTATATATTGACTAAAAGATACATGTAGGAGACCTCTCTGAAGGCAAGGAAGCCAGGAAGATATGGAATGTGAAGTCTAACAATAGAAGAATCTTCATAAACAACTTTGAGTGTCTGAAAGTCCAAAACAACAAGTGTACCACAGGCAATCGATGAGTCTTCATTTGAGAAGCTTAAGTCAACCCCACCAACATACTTCAGCAATATTTCACAATTACTTCCTTCTTTTTCTCTTTCATTCATCATTGTGGATGGTAATCTCCATTTGAAATCATCTTCAGTGATCAATTGTCTCTTCAGAGAATCTTGAATCCTGAGCTGATTAAAACAGTACCAAGTTGTAAAAGGTTCAAAATTTACTTGTGCAAAATAGTATTACAGAAGCATAATAAAGGAAGGAGGAGGGGATTGAAAATTGGTATATACCCAATCCATTTGTTGTGGACTCTGAAATTCAGTAGAGCAATTACGCTCTGAAGAAGTGGCTTCCTTGTCATCGTTCATAACTTTCCACAATTTCTACCTCAGCCCGTGAGATATGCGCCAAATAAGACATTTCCATCGACCGCTTCATTAAAAATGAATAAATTAATTATTCTAAACATCTCTATATCGAAATGAAAATGATGGGTCGTTTGGTTAATCGTATTGGAATAATAAATCTCTGCATAAAATTTCCTTATATGATAATCTAGTGTATTTTTTGGCCATATAAAAAAACTAGTCTTAGGTACATATGAGTATACTAGTTTAAGGCTACGCGCATACCTTAAAATGAGTTTATATTTTCTTAAAATTGCATAAATATTATTAAGTAATGCATGTGAGATCATATAAAGATGTAAAATAAAGATTATACAAAATTTTAAATCTCTAAATATGAAGAAGTTTAATGATATTTAACAGATTAAACATAGAATTATACGTACTTTTTGTTCTATGTTTAGTCACTTGTTTTAAATATAAAGTGTACCTTCGATGGCATGAAATGTATTGTAATTTACTTTTAATTCTATGTTTAGTCAATTATTTTCTAAATAAAATAAAGTATTCATAAAATTTCTTAGAAAATAAGAAAAGGTAAAAAAAGAGAATATTCCTATAGTTCTTAACATAAATAACAAAAGAAAATAAGCATCTAATAAATAATCATTAGTTATTTTGTGTATGAATATCTTATATTTAATGATTTTATTATATTGCCTAACAAAGATTCTAAGGAAGGTCTTAAATATTAGGCCAAGTATATTAATGAGAATTAATTTTTAAATCCTAAATAGTAGGACGGTAAGCTAAATTATAATTTTGTCCATTATAAATTATATGTTTAAAGGGTAAAAAAGGCGAACGACATTTCGCTAAGGGTCTTCGTGCTTTTAATATAATATAGATAATTTTAAAAAATTATGTAAATATTATTAAATAATATATTTGAGTTATTGAATAAAAATTTTAAAAATTGATTTATTTATTTTTGCATTCAGGATCCGTGCCTTTACAATGATATAGGAAATAGAGATACTTTTTTTAAACTCTTCTTACTTGAATAACATCTTTTTCTCTTCATCTATGTTTTTGCATAATATTTAAAATTATATTTAATTATTAGAAAAATTAGTTAAGTACATACATCTTAATTTAATAGTAAGAATATATAGTATCCTCCCCTTAGAATTAGAATTATAAATTCAAACATATTTCATATAGAAATTGGCGTAAACAAATATAAGCAAAAGACAACGTAATATTATTTTTTCTCCAAAATAATTTTATGTTAAGACAATATAGTATTGTTATTTCTCTCAAATAATATAAGTAAATGATAATACATCTTTGTAGTCCGGCCCTTGTATAGACCCACGCATATGGTAGTTTAGTACATCAAGTTTCCTTTAATATTCATATTAAAATCCTAAATATTAGGACTTCCTACATAATTCAACACAAGAGATATTTTATAACCAAATTAGTTGATTTCAAAGTACTGTATATTACGATAATAACCAAATTATGATTTTGTCTAATGTGAAGTTTAATTTTAAATGGTAAAAATTAGACAATGTGGGAAGTCGTGCACGAACTAAAAAGGAAATTCCTTATTTATATAAGAAAATAAGGATAACTGTAAATCAGACTTAAGTTCTGTTATTTATTTTGTGTTCAAGAATGACTCTTGTAAAAATTAGACAAGGTGCCTTTCAGTGTAATCGGAATCGGCTTGAAGTCTGTGCATTTTGGAATGCGGCACTCATGGAGGAGTAGTTAGGATGATGCTTCATTGTGAGATATCTCGCGTAGTGATGCATTCTCTTTTCTTAAACTCTGTGCTCAGTTAAATGGGTTCACATAAATTGAAATAGAGTGAGTATTAAATATCATATTTTATTCTTTTATTCTATTTTTTATATAATAATTCTACTTATTTTTTTTGTAGTAATGTTACAAGTTTATTATTGCTAGTGCAAGATTTCATAAACAATCATAAATAATACAACCTATTCAAATATTATATATAACCAATAATACAATATATTATATTAGTAAAATTTAATACGATAAGTTACAAAAGGACATGAAATAACAATTCAAACAAGCTGTAACATAAATCCCTTACAGTAGGTGTCACACCTAAACATGTGCTGGGAGTTATTGGCTTTGCTTCAAAGGGAAACCATCTCTGTTCCATTTGACGACATTGATAATATTCAGTACACATGTTGATCCAAATAAAGAGAAAAAAGAATAACGAATAAATAAATAGTAAGAAAATCTATTTTAAAATTCATTTTAGTTTTCTTATTATTCTCAAATCAAACCTAAAGACATCTGAGAAAACAGAGCATTGCGTAGGGCCGAACAGAAAGAAATGCCACTGAAGGAAATCACAAGGTAGCAAATCTACCCAAGATTCCTTATTTATATCAGAAAATAGAAAGGCAAAAACAGAACTTTCTGGAAACAGTTCTTCGAATTTTGGGTAAGTAGTGAAATCTCTAATCTTATTTCAGCTTCGTTCTTGTTTCGTTTTTTTTCCTCTCTTGATTTTTGTGTTCATTTTCCATCAAGGGTAAGGTTTACAATGTAGACGCATTTGGGTCTTTTTTGCACATTCTATGTGATATGATGATCTTGTTTGTGTTCAGTGTTTTTTACTTTTGCGTTTAAGTTAAAAACTTTATATTTTTTGTTGCTAATGGCGTTGCAGCTTATTTGTGTGTTATGTTCAGATTTTGGTTTATACTTTAAAATTTGATGATTTTGCTGTATTTACTATTTGCTTGCTTACTGGGTTGAAATTAAGTAAAGGAGGTTATTTGCTTATAACATTGATTGCTTATTTTGTTTGTTTGTTTCTTCCTTCTATGGTTTCAATCTGATATAGTGGCTGATAGTTTCTTATGTGGACCCAAAATTGAGGTATCCTGCCTTATATTTTTTTTTTGTGATATGGTGATTTTAGTGTGTTTAGTATTTCTTGCTTGGCTTAATGTTTGAAATCTAATTCTGCGTCGATGTTAAACACTTTGCTAATTGTCCATTTCGCTGCCTTTAAATCAAAATTAAACATCTTGATTGCAGAGAAACTAGTAAGATGTGGATCTGTGTATTTGTACATTTTTTTTATAAGATGTGAATTTGTACAAGTTGTTTTGCAAATGATGTGTTCTTTAAGCTTCTTACTCTGGTGCAATCTTGGTTAGAAACTTAGTCACATATTGACTGAAGTCTCTTGAATTTGAAATGTGCAGGGCGAGGTAGCAACCATGAGTGCTAAAACCAAGAGGAGAACGGCCACAGAAAATGGAGACACAGCCACAGCGGAAGATTCTGTCCTTGTGACTATGATCAATAATGGGGAAGATCTAGGTCCTATGGTGAGGCTTTCTTTTGAAAGCGGGAAGCCTGATGCCCTTCTACAGCAGCTTAAGAATGTCGTCAAAAAGAAAGAGGTTGAAATAGAGGAGCTTTGTAAGCTTCACTATGAGGAATTTATTGTTGCAGTGGATGAGCTGCGCGGTGTCTTGGTTGATGCAGAAGAGTTAAAAGCTGAGTTGCAAACTGATAATCTGAAGCTGCAAGATGTTGGGAGTACCCTTCTTTTAAAACTTGAAGAGTTTCTTGAATCTTATTCAACTAAGAAAAATGTTACAGAAGCGATTAAGATGTCAGGCAACTGTGTCCAAGTGTTGGAACTTTGTGCCAAATGTAACAACCACATTTCTGAAGGTCGGTTTTACCCTGCTCTGAAGGCTGTTGATCTCATTGAGAAAAATTATTTGCAGCACATTCCTGTCAAGCCACTCAGGACTATGATAGAGAAGAGAATACCACTGATCAAATCGCACATTGAGAAGAGAGTAACTAGTGAAGTTAATGAATGGCTAGTTCACATAAGGAGTACAGGAAAAGATATTGGGCAAACAGCAATAGGATATGCTGCATCTGCTCGTCAGAGGGATGAGGATATGCTAGCCCGCCAAAGAAAAGCTGAGGAACAAAGTTGTTTGGGTTTGGGAGACTTCACTTATACCCTTGATGTTGAAGAGATTAATGAAGAATCTGTTCTAAAGTTTGACCTAACGCCTCTGTATCGAGCATATCACATTCATGGTTGTCTGGGGATCCAAGAACAGTTTCGTGAATATTACTACAAGAACCGCTTATTGCAGCTGAGTTCAGATTTGCAGATTTCCTTGTCACAACCATTTCTAGAATCCCATCAAACCTTCTTGGCTCAGATTGCAGGTTATTTCATTGTCGAGGATCGGGTATTAAGGACTGCTGGTGGGCTGCTCTTGCCAAATCAGGTTGAGACAATGTGGGAAACAGCTGTTGGTAAAGTAACATCACTCTTGGAACAGCAATTCTCCCACATGGATACTGCTAGCCATCTCCTCATGGTCAAGGATTATGTGACTCTTCTTGGGGCAACCCTCAGACAATATGGTTATGAAGTGAGCCCAATTCTTGGGACTCTAAATAGTAGTCGAGAAAAATATCATGAACTTCTTTTGGCGGAGTGTAGGCAACAAATAACTGCTGTAGTCACCAATGATACATTTGAGCAGATGGTGATGAAGAGGGAGTCGGATTATCAGGCAAATGTCCTATTGTTCCATCTACAGACCTCTGATATAATGCCAGCTTTCCCTTTTATTGCTCCATTCTCTTCCATGGTGCCTGAATGCTGTCGCATTGTTAAGTCATTCATCAAAGATTCTGTCAATTATTTATCGTATGGGAGCCAAATGAACTTTTTTGATTTTGTCAAAAAGTATTTGGATAAGCTCTTGATTGATGTACTGAATGAAGTCCTACTTGAGACTATTTACAGTGGTACTACTGGTGTGTCTCAGGCAATGCAAATTGCTGCAAATATAGCTGTTCTAGAAAGGGCTTGTGATTTTTTTCTTCAACATGCAGCCCAACAATGTGGCATTCCGGTCCGTTCAGTTGAAAGGCCTCAAGGCAGTTTAACAGCCAAGATTGTCCTCAAAACTTCAAGAGATGCTGCTTATATTGCACTGCTAAGCTTAGTAAATGCGAAATTGGATGAATTCATGTCACTCACAGAAAATGTCCATTGGACAGCAGAAGATGCACCTCAGAATGGCAATGAATGCATGAATGAGGTCGTTATATATCTTGACACCCTCTTGTCCACTGCTCAACAAATTTTACCTCTTGATGCTTTGTATAAAGTTGGGATTGGAGCTCTTGAGCATATCTCCAATTCAATTGTGGGAACTTTTCTCAGTGACTCGATAAAGAGATTCAATGTTAATGCAGTAATGAGCATCAACCATGATTTGAAAGTATTGGAGTCATTTGCCGATGAGAGGTTTCACAGTACTGGGTTGAGTGAAGTTTACAAGGATGGTAGCTTTCGAAGTTGCTTGCTAGAAGCTAGACAATTGATAAACCTCCTTCTAAGCAGTCAACCAGAGAACTTTATGAATCCTGTCATAAGGGAGAAGAACTATAATGCTCTAGATTATAAAAAGGTTGCCACTATCTGCGACAAGTACAAGGACTCAGCTGATGGACTCTTTGGAAGTCTTGCAAGCAGAAATACAAAGCAGAGTGCCCGTAAGAAATCAATGGATGTGCTGAAGAAGAGATTGCGGGATTTCAACTGAAACTTGTGATAAAATGAATAAGAAACTAGCTTTTTCTGTTAGAAATCAATGAATTCTTTATTTCTTCTGAGTTTTCTCCAGAAAGATTCACATTAATTGTATCTTCGTTCTCAATCATGTTAGCATTAGTTTGGTTATTTGGAGAAGCACTCCTCCCACTTCCCTCCCTTTTCCTTTCGCTCCAGATCAGTTTTGCAGAGAGGATGCCACTGACTCTATTTGAAAGTATGTGTTCATAGACCATTTACGTGAGACAAAGTGCAAATGGAGTTAGTGGAACTCCAGATGCATTCCGTAGTAGACTAGATCAATAACCAAATATCCTCTTGCGTTTACCCCATGATGCAGCTCCCTCTATTAGCGTACTTACATTTTTTTCTTGTTTCAGAACTACAAGACTCAGTTACCTATTTTCCCTGACTAATTTATTTATCTCATTCAGTTTAGAGAAAAAAAAATTATCTTTAATTTGTTGTGTACTGAACAACTTAGCATTCAATCCTGGAGCTTGTTATTGGGAAACCTGCTGTCCTAAGGAGAATCATTACCTCCTTCAAGAACTAAAACTCATAGTCGGTCAAGCTTCCTTCTCTATTATTTTTATTGTTGTGATTTGTTTTTGAAAGTTTTTTTTGTCTTTACTTCTCTGTCACTCTTCTTCTATCGTATTTCATCTTTACAGGAATAATGAGTTCTGTGAGGTTGGAAGCGTTCTCTTTGATACAGAAATTAGAATTTGCTGCTGCTTTCTACATTTCTCTTTGGTTTATCAATAATTCACACTTACTCATGCTGTAAGTGTCGCTCTTCAATGTGTTTACTCTGGTGGGCTTAAATTTCCTTCTTGAAAGAGAAGATGTGCATACAATGTCTTTCTGTTTTGGGAGAGTATGTTGAAGTGCTTGGACTGTGCTGAACGAAAAGGGGATAGATGTGTCTTGTGCTATTGCAGCAAAGTTCTATATATAAAGAGAGTTCAAAGATTTCTCTTATTTTTCCTGATATGCAGAAGCTGAATGCTGATCAGTACATTCGCCGCTTATCATAAATTTGCTGCAGTATTTGAGGATCGTGGTGGCGTGCAAAAATTGCTCTCTGTCCCAAGAGCTCCTCAGACTTTTTTGTCTTTCCCTCATGCTTATTGACTATAGGTTCAATTCAGGTGGCTGTGTGTGCACTCTTTTCCTTTTACTCTTTGATTTAATAGTTTTGGCGGTTTTTGCCCTTGGTTTTATCATATCCTTATGTCCTAATATTTAGTCACATATTCTAGATGTTCTTGTGAGTCTTGTTGTTTTAGTCATTGACTCACTGAAGCCTTTAACTTCTGACTATTTAGGGGATAATGGAACGTGCTTGCGCCCTTCAGCTTCTTGAGTGTCCCAAGATCAAGCCAGGAAAAAAACAGCCTTATTTTCTGCTGCTGCATTCGTTTTCAGAGCTGTTCTAGATACTTTTGATGCTCAGGACTGCCTACAGGGACAGCTTAATCTTCTGCATGGTGCTGCATCAGTAAGATCTGGAGTTTCTGGGGCGTTAACTGCTCCAGAAGTGCTGACCTCCTATGAAAAGCAAATAGCTTATCACATGTGTCGCACTTGGACTGTACTTCAGAGCACATCTTCTGTTGCTGGTCAATTCACTTCATTCTATTAAATATGTGTGAAGTGCTGCCGAAATATGTCGTCTGTTAGAGCTTTATATAAGCCTCTTGACATTAGTAATGAGGCTATAGGATGCAGTATCACATCAAATACAGAAAGATTGTGAACTTGGCCCAGCACCTGTAACTTGTAAGGGCCCTTTGGCCTGTGGTTGACAAGTTTTTTGAGTTCTAACGGGCATATTATCATGTTGGAATTATGTCAGGTAGTGTATGTATTTTAATGGTTTCTCTGTTGTACTAATAGATGTTCTCTTATTTATTGACTATTTTTCCCTACAGTAGGCATTGTTGAACTTTATAAGCATGACTTGCTTCAATATGCTCTGGCCGTACTTCATATAGTCACCTTCATGCGTTATATCCGCAAACCAATTGTAAATGCAACATTAAATAATGCTTGTGTGGGTATAGCTGTTATTCTCGATGCAGCATGCAGTGCTGGTTATGTTGAACCTGAGGTAAGGGCTCAATGAACTATTCATTGTTTCCTTTATAGCTATATAGATGCTTATTCATTTTTGTTTTCCATTGGTAGACTGTTGAACAGCACTGAATGTGTTAATTTGTCTCGTATGTCGTCCACCTTCAATCAGCAAGAAACCATCTTTCACCACTCAAGTACGGCAAAATGCGTCCATCCAATCTGCAAAAGTCCTGGTGTGGAGACTAGAGACAGAAATGCAGACTTGAGTGAGATTGGAGATAGAAATGCAGAGCGATGTTCTTTTTTGAGAATGTTAACATTTGTATATAAAAAGGCACTAATGCAGCGCAAAGCCATATGTGCAGGGAATAATAGATCAATCTTGATCTATCTTAACTACAAAAAGCCTAACATGTCTACTGAAGATTCTATATCTTCTACAATACTTTCTTTAAACCAAAAACGAAATAGAAGAATGCAGTACATCTTGACATCCTGAACGGAATTGTATCTGTCTTCAGAGTGATGTGAGACTAGAAAAAGAAGTAAAGAGCTCATCAAGACTAGAGAAAGTAATGCAGAGTGGAGTGAGACAATTGACAGAAATGTAGAGTGGAGCATTCCAAATCGAGGTGTTGATGTTACTACCCAGCATGAAAACCGAAATGAAGAATCTGCTTTGGTAGTTCCGGGCAGTACAGAGTTCTTGGCACATTCTCAAGCACAGTCAGTGGTACTTCTCAAGCACCTGTTTCTACAGTAGTATCTTGACCTCAGGTGAAATGATAGTCATATTTTTTATTTCAGCTGCAAATCCTTAAGTAATTGATTTCTGTTATGAAAATTCTTGTTGTGCGTATTCATGAATATCTCCAACCAACAGGGTATCTGAAACGGCTACTCTTCTGCACCATTTTCTTTGATAAAGTGGAGATACTAGTGCTTGACACGAAAAATGGAGAAGGACCAAAGTAGATTAAATCAGATGATGATCCGACATCTGACAGACAAAGAAGGGATGAAATTGAAAGGAAAAAAAGCAAACTTACTCCCTCTTCATTAAAATGTGTTAATGTATTAAGTTTGAAGTCTTGATTAGGAAGAGTTTATTTAAGTTTGATTAGATGTTCCCTGTCTCTCTCTCTCTCTAGCCTGAAGCAGACCTGTGATCTACTTACTCCACCACCAAGGACCGCACATGCATCTTCTCTCCCCTTACCCTCTCCCTCCTCTCCCCACTCCCCAAAAAGAACCCAAGAAACAAGAGTATATCCAAAGTGAGGGGAGTGGACGTGGTGGCATTTGTTGTGGAAATGCTTTGGTGGTTTCTAAAATGTGAAAATCATCATACTATATTAAAAGCGGGAATACTTTAAGTCAAAAGCTAAATTACAAATTTATCCATCAAAATCTGCGTGATGGTTTTACCCTTTAATTCAAACACTATTCCAACAACTTTCTTGTACAAAGTGGCAGATATACATTCCAATAAAGAAAAAAGATAAAAAATAAAATTAAAAAAATACAAATGTGGGACCCATTGAACACTACCCTTACCCTCCAATATGAATTGCTAATATGCAATTTATGTCAACCTAAATGATAACATTGTGGTACAACGAATCCTTATGATTCTAGTAAGGACTCTTAATCAAGCATCTCTTCATTTCTATTAAAACATGGGGAGTTTGAAGTGTTAGTACTCTGAAAGGTTATTAGAGTGAAAAGGAAGCAATTAGGACTCCAAGATTGTGTTGTGTTCTACATAATCGTTAGTCTTTTTGGTATCTGTTCAATTGACTTATAGGAGTCTCTTTGGATATAAGTTTTTTTGCATCTAGATTCAACATATCAGAAAATTTGGAATAGCTACGTCACAGTGTCCGACAAAGATAGCAGTGAAGAAGAGTATGTGAGAACGAGGTGACAGATAAAATCACATGGTATATACAATAAATTTCCAATCTCTTAGAAAACCTTTTAGGAGATCAAGGGAAAAAAAAGAACTACCCTTTCAGGTTTTCCAGGGCATTGTCTGGTTTCCAGAAGCCTTTCTTTATGTGGTCCATATAATGGCAACGAATGTGTGTCATATTGCATCTGTACAAGATGTTTGATTGTCCTACGAATTTCATCTTAGTTCATTTTCCAAGTTGAATAGCCACTGAACATTTATTCAGATTTCGTCTAACCTGAATTTCAATATGTTCAAGACCTGCGCTATAGCTGTCTTTGGCCACAGATAATTCAGCTTTATATAGTGGTCTTCATTTTTGGACCTCGGTGATTTGGATCAGGATAAACTTGTTTAATAATATTGTTTGTTCCAGGTTGGTGAAAACTTGTCGGACCTCATCTTTGATTCAGGTAACCGTACTCCTGGCGTTGCAAGCAGAACTTGCATAGGTGGCTATTGAGCTAACATGGGTAAGACCAAATATCATTTCTTTGTGCTTTTTTTTGTGTGTGTGTGGGGTGGGGGGTGGGGGGGGGGTGGGGAGGTTGGCCAAAATAAAATAGTACATTCATTTTGATTTTATTGATCTATGCGGAGGGAAGGGGCATCTAGTTTGTGGTTTCCCTGTGCAGTTAAGCATTTCTATTGTTTGACATCTGGTTTCAATTCCTCCAACTTTAAAATTTTGATCCTAGTGTTTCCTTCTTGTAACTCGTTGGTCCATTCATAGTTCTTCCTAGCTATGTATGTTGTTCAGTATACTGGCAATTTTGATGGAGCACCTCCACGGCTATAGTTGTAGCTTAGAACAAGCTAGTACATATTAGGAGTAGTTTAAACTGCTAAACCAGATGGATGACCTAGTTTGTCAGGCATGGAAATTAATTTAGGCAGAAGTGTTAATATAATAACAATGGCATGAGGTTGTATTACCTTTGGTATTGGCGAGAAGTGAGTGAGTAAACTAGGAAGAAATGAAAAAGAGATACAGGTCAAGTAACTTTGAGATTGAAGGAGTAATTGGTAGGTTGCTTCTTAATATTATGATAATTTTTATTAGTAGTGTAACAGGTTGCTTGTACCAATCATTTTTCAAGTATACTCTATGGAGTCATTACACATCTCTCTCTATCTCAAAAATAATTGTTAATCCATAGAATGAATTTCTGTAGCATCTTTTTTGTGTTTGTAGTCTGTTATCGTTTCTGGGTATGCCAGTATTAGCTGCTATGAATGCTGCCACCCCAATCTTAAGGCATATAGACAGACCTTTTATAGCTGCTGCTACTCCAATTACATGTCACGCGAGGTTGGTGTTTTTCATGATTCGAAATGTTCAACTTTCTTGATGTTCCTTCTTTCGGTCTTAGATCAATATTTACAGTCTATATTTTATTTTAGATAGTTTGTGTAGGTTGAGCGTCCCACATTGGAAATTTTTAGGGGTGGTAATAGGGCGAGTGCGGGGTAGGTTTGAGCTTAACCCACAAAATTTCCAACTCGCGCACAACCTTTTTATCTGTTTTCAACTCGTCCCGTTCATCCCGCATCGCGTCAACCCGCTCCGCCCCACCAACAACGACCCAGTAAAATCCCACTAGTGGGGTCTGGGGAGGGTAGTGTGTACGCAGAACTTACTCCTACCCGAGGGATTAGAGAGGATACTCCCTGCTCCGACCCACGCCGTTTATTTTTTTATTTTTTGAATTATCTTTATTTTTTTGCTTTTCTTTGATCAGTTTACTATTTTGGCGTCTACAACTATTTTATAATTATTATATTTATTTACTTGTATAAGTTAATATTTCCACGGGTTCAAGTCGTGGAAACAGTCTCTTGCAGAAATGCAGGGTAAGGCTGCGACGATAGGCCTTATGGTACGGCCCTTCCCCAGATCCCGCGCATGGCGGGAGCTTAGTGCACCGGGCTGCCCTTTATATATATACATACACAAAAAAAAAAAAATACATATATCAAATGTATCATCTTTAAATATGATTCAATATTATACAACCCCAGGGGTTGGCCTGGTGACAATTGACTAGAGCCTTGGTATATGCTACCTTTCAAGGTCTTTAGTTCGAAACCCACTGGATGCAAACAATTTCTGAGAGCCATCGGACTGGGTAAAACCTGAATTAACCGTGGTGCACTTGTGGGAAATTCCTTGCCGAGGGCCTGTGCACCCCCTGGATTAGTCGGGGCTCACAGAGACTCGGACACCCGGTGCAAATCAAAAAAATATTATTGAATATTATACGAATTTCATTGGTGGCAATTGACTTGAGCCTTGGTGTTTGCTCCCTTTCAAGTTATCAAGTTCGAAACCCACTGGGTGCAAACAATTTCTGAGGGCCATCGGACTGGATAAAACCTAAATTAACCGTAGTGCACTTGCGGGAAATTCCTTGCCGAGGGCATGTGTACCCTCGGGATTAGCCGGGGCTCTTTGAAACTCGAACACCCGGTGCAAATAAAAAAAATATTATACGAAATTTCATTCTTATTATGTTCTTAAGATTTAATTAATTCTAGTTAATTTTATATTTGGTGCAGTTTCTAAAAATATTATTTCCAAGAAGGAAAATTACAAGTCCAGGCATTACTTGAAAGTAATGAATTTTATGGCTTTATGTTTGATTTTATTTTATTTTAATAATTTTTTTTTAAACGTATCAAAATTAGCAAGAAAATCTGATATTACATCTGGGTCGAATTTTTCTTCCCATAAGAACCAGATACATTCAAACTCATTTTAATTAACAGATTGGAGCAAGTTTTCCTCCAAACATAGTCGGTTTCCAAATGTGAAGGGAAAAAAAACCTACAACCTGCCCTGCCCAGCACTAGATTTTTTAGAAAAGGCTTAACCCGCACAACACCTGCACAATGACAAACCCGCCGCCCCCGCCCCGTCCTGTTGTCATCCCTAACATTGGAATAGTTGTATATGTATTGTGTAAAGCATAGATATAAATAGGACTCCTTGTATAGTATCAAAATACCATATGGGTAATATATTTTTCCCGTGCTTTCTCACATGGTATCAGAGCAGGCAGAGGTCTTGGATTCGAGTCCTACTATCAAAAAGAATTTTCACATGCTTGGCTCATCAAAAAGAACCAAGCCCGCACGTGAGGAGGCGTGTTGAAGATATAATTAAGTAAATAAGTATGCTCTCTCTGACAACTTAAGTTTAGATGGGATGCCTTAAGACATTCTTCACGAGACACGATGACGGGTTGTAGACCCGTTGATACTCCTATGGAGCTGACTGCTAAACTTTTCCCAGGACAGGGGGAGTCTCTTAGCGATCCTTCAAGATATCGGCGTCTAGTTGTTGAATTAACTCATAGTGACTCGACCAGACATTGCTTTTTCTGTGAGTGTTGTAAGTCAATTTATGGATTCTCCTTGAGATAGTCACCGGGATGCAATTGTTCGTATTCTTTGATACTTAAAATCAGCCCCAGACGAAAGACTGTTGTTCGAGGATCGAGACCATAAGTAGATCGTTGGATACACAGATAGTTGATTGGGCAGGATCAGCCTTTGATAGACGTTGTCTAGATATTGTGTTTTTATAGGCGGTAATTTGGTGTCTTAGAAGAGCAAGATACAGAATGTGGTCCTCGATCTAGTGTAGAAGCAAAATATCGAGCAATGGTTGTGGTTACGTGTGAGTTAGTTTGGATCAAACAATTGCTTAAAGAATTAAAATTTGGTGAAATCAGTCAGATGAAGCGAGCTTGTGTGTGATAACCAAGTTGCCCTTCATATTACATCAAATCGATTGTTTCATGAGAGGACTAAACATATCAAGATTGATTGTCACTACGTCAAAGAAAATATGATCTTAGGAGATATTCTGACAAAGTTTGTGATGTCAAATGATCAGCTTGCAGATATTTTTATAAAGTCCCTCACTGGTCCTAGTATTAGTTACATCTACAAAAAGCTCAGTATAAATAATTTATATGCACCAGTTTTAGAGGAGCTTTAGATAGTTTTTGTGTAGGTTTAGTGTCGTACATTTGAATAGTTGTATATGTGACGTGTAGAGCATAGTTATAAATGGGACCTTGTATTATATCAAAATATCATATCAGTATGTTTTTCCTGTGCTTTCTCACATTCTATATACTAATAAATAAAGCTCTAACACCTTAGAGTAACTACCCTTGACTTTGCATTGCAAACTCATTTTCCAGTTCCCTATCTCATAGAATATTAGAATCCCACTTTTTTTTTTTTTTTTTTCAAAACGATTTTGTCTTAAAAAATTTACAGATCTGTGCAGCTTGCTTTTTATCCTTTGCTAAAGATGAACAATTTAAAGAAGTTTTTCAAATAATATTCAAAATTATGTGTACTCTACTTTCTAATGAGTTATGCCTTCTAGTTCAGGAACTTTTACTCCTTATCCATGAACGCCTATGAACATGAGATTTGGCAGACTGCTACACTTTTAATGGAAGCCTAGTTGACACCTTTTCCGCCTTTAGCTGCCCCATCATCTCTGTCTGATCAACCATCTGCGCAGGAAACATTATCACTACAAATTCAGTGGCCATCTGGACATACATGGATTCATGTCAGTAAAATCGAAGGTTGAGTTTCAGGATGAGGATTCTGGCATGAAATATGAGCTGATTATTTCTTCTTCAAAAAAGAAACAGTTGGCTTTCTCATGCATGTAGTCTGCCTTCAAAATCACTTCCTGGTGAATCCTCTCCTATGACATCAGGAAGCAAATTTAGCACTTCTGCAAAGTGTTCCACACCAATAGCTACAGCAGAAACTCCATCTGTATCTGCAGTAAAATCATATTGACTCAGATATTCAGTATGAGACTCCCATTGTATTGCCAATGCAGCGCAAGTTAACTGATCCAAAGGATAGTGGATCATTACCGTCGGTAAGCAACTCTATACTAGTTACATTGCGGTCAGGACTTGAGTCTATGTTATGCCAAATACTGTCCATAGACAAGGAATTCTAATGTGCCTTCAACACCAAATTCTGTTTTGAGATTACCATGATTGTTATCTCAAGTCGCTTTCCATCTGAAGGTGATGATAACCTATGTAACAATGGTTTGTCGACTTCAATTGTTTCTTGCCTAAGTTGCTCAGACTCTTTATTGTTGGTGTTGCACCTGTTTCGACACGACATGGGTGTGGGTGTGGGATTTGTACCGGATTTGGTCAACCAATTTTGAGTACTTTGACCAAAATTGACGGAGAAATTCAAAACACATACAACGAATTTTTAAAGCAAAACAAAAGCTAGAGTGAAATGGAATACCTTATGTATAGAAAATTTTATGCCGGTTTTTTTCCTTTTATTTCCTTCCTGATCAATATTTTTCTCCTTCTCGGAATATATTGGAAGTTTGCATCTCATTATGTAGACATATTTTTATAACTTTATTTTAGATATTTGTATTGTTTTTAGCATAAAACCTGCACTTGTATTCGTACCTGGCAGTGGCGGCCAAACGGTAAAGCAGATGAAGCGGCTGCTTCGGGCCACCTACTTTTGGGGGGCCCATTTCCGGGAGAAATTAAAAAATGGTCAGATTTACAAGTGGTCATTCAAAAATAGCCATAGTTCAAAAGTAATTGAAATTTAGCCACTTTTCATGTAAAAATAAATCTGAATGAGAACACTCTTCAAAATATGAAAAATGCTCTAGCATAATATATTGAAATCCCAGTATAATATACTGGAACTCCAGTATAATATATTCGTCTAAATAATATGCTAAAAATTCATATACATGTGCTCAAATCTCTATTATATTATATTGGAACTTTTTGTGTTGCAATAAAATAGTAGCTATTTTTCAATGACTTTTCAAATGCTGACTATTTTTCAGTGACCAATCCGAAAACTGGCTAACTCGTGCTACTTTTACCCTATTTCCCAACGGTTGTAGTTACATATCTTAATTTTTCTTTAAGAATATTAGGTATTTTAATATAAAGTAAACAATTTTCACGGGAAAATGGGACTTTGGAGAGGAGAGTAGTATTTTGGGATTTAGGGTAAATTTTTAATGGGAATCACCAGTTATGTCCATTTATAAGTAGCTCTACAAAAATTGGCCAATTGATAAAATATTACTAAAGCCAAATTAGTCAATTAGCTATTTGTTGCAAAAAATATCAAATTTTTGCTTTGTTTTAAGTGGGTGTTATTAGAATAGATTGGGCACAACTTAAGGAGCTTGAATCTCAGTTTTGGGATGATTTGGTGAAATTTTGAGGTGGTTTGAATTGAAAATTCGAAGTAAAAGCTGAACATGAAAAAAAAAATGATGTGTATCACACTGTGTATCATATTTGTATCAATGGTGTATCACATGTGTATCCATGTATACCTTTGTGTGTGAAACATGCGTGATACATGAGTCGTAGATGACTTTTTTGAACTCGATTTAATTACGAATTTTGATACAAAACCAGTCCAAATCACCTCCAATCTTCCTCAAATTTTGTATATTGACTTATCTATATATTTTCAATGAATTTCAACTATACCCATTGAAAAAGTTCATTTTTTGTTTAGATTTTTGGAATATTGTACAGATTTTAGTATTTCATCACCTTATTTGCTACTCCGTCCATGAAATTTCCTTTCTGTCTTCTATTTAGGGTCTACATAGTCCGGGTTGGTTCGGATTTTTCAATTACTAAACTAAACCAATAGTGTCGGATTTTTTATATCTATAAACCGAACCAAACCAACGAAATTGGGTTTTTCAATCTCGGGTTTTTCGGGTTTTTTCGGGTTTTCGGTATTTTTTTTCTTGATAAGTCTTCATAGCACAAATATATAACTTGTGCTCCACACACTTCTCTAATCCTACAAGGATACAACTATATATTGTATTTTTCAAAAAAATGATACAATAATATGAGATGAGTCATAGCATTTGTACTAAATATTCAATAACAAAAACACTAAAATCCATAAAGAAAATATTACTAAGTAATAAGCCATAATAAATATTAACATAATCTAAAAATACTATATAAGTCATGCTTAATTAAGTACAACTATAAGTATATTAGTTACACAACTAACCACTAAAGAAAAAGATAAACTAAGTTATGCATTTTCAATATAAACAATGCAAAACTAAAAAATAGATATCCATACTATTGTCATTTCTAGTGTTGAATTGAATTTTCTTAGTTAGCATTAGTATTGATGTGAAGTTTATTTGAATTACTACCTTTATGGACTATAAAATTTATTGGACCATTCAAGAATGTTAATTCATAACTTGAAACAATATGTTTAAAGATAAAACTGTGAAAAAGTTTAAGAAATATTTATGAATTGTATTAAAAATAAATATTTATATGTATAAAATATTTGTAAAAATTGAATAAATGTAATATCGGGTTGGTTTGGTTTCGGTTTGACTTTTTTTAGTTAAAACCAAACTAAAACAATTATGGTCGGGTTATTTTTTCCAACACCAAACCAAGTCAAATCAACCCATGATCGGGTTTTTTTTTTCGGTTTGACTCGGATTACCGGTTTGGTGCGGTTTATCGATTTTCTTTGTACACCCCTACTTGTATCTAATGTTGCTAATCACGCTTAAAAATATGGAAGGTGATTTGTGCATGTGATTCTTTGATAGAAAGAACGCTATTATTTAGTTTTTTAATTTTTGTTGGCTAGTTTTGATAAGTCTATGACTAATTACGATTGGTAAATTGATATTTATTTGAGACATTTGTGTAAGTTTCCCAATTTTTAACAGTGTGAACATTTACCTTCTTGACTTATTTTTCTAATATACAAACATCTCTATTAATCATTCTTTTTATCTCTTTATAACATTTCTATGCAAAAAAAAGTGCATTCACTTTTAATATGCTACACTCGTTTGGCCTTCTCTAAATTCAAGTGCAAATGTATGAGTAACTATTTTATAAACTATTCATAAAATAAAAGAGCAGAAATACAATTGTGACCTCTTTTGCTTGTTCTCAATTTTTTTTGCATTGCATCAAGAATATTGAAGCAGCAACAATATCTGTAGTTATATCTATTTGTTGAATCATGTTTGATTGTACTATATTTTAATTATTGTGCATTTGAAACATTTTATAAATAAATTATTAATAATTTTACATCTCTACAAGCTAGAAAAATAAACTTCACACATATATACACACAACAACAACAATAACCCAGTAAAGTCCCACAAAGTGGGGTGTAGGGATGGTAGTGTGTACGTCAATCTTACCTCTAATCTGATGGGGCAGAGAGACTGTAAAATAAGAGACAATTATATATGTATATGTATATATAGGGCCTCTCATTGAAGTTTGGCTTTAGGCCACGTATATTATTGAGCAATCCCTGGGAATAGCTGGATCTGCGCCCGAATCTTAAAATTTAGATAATGAAGGATTTGACCTCTGAACATCCAATTGATTTTCCAATTGATTCACTACTCTCCAAACACGGAACAGTTAGTCTTGGACTCGGTAGTTGTTGAAGCAGCAACATACCCAATCTTGCTCTTGCACCAGCATGTCAGCATGGCTGTCCTGATTCCTGGACGAAGGCAAATCCTTGATGCTGGTTCCCATTGTAAGTAATGCTAATGGCTTTCAGTTGCCAGAAAATTATGCTGTAAATTAATGAAAGAATATCCCCTCAATGTTACAATACCTTTTTTTATTTTTATTTTACCATAAGAAGAAAATATATTAATAATACTAGGTAGTATTTGTTACATTGCCTTACAAGCAGTACGTCTCAAGGACGTTCAAATTACCCAGCTTTGCTAGCTGGGAGCATACAAAAGAAGCCATAATTTTAACAAAATAGACATTAGAAGCCCTATCCAAAGCTAGATTATTTATAATTATAACATAGGAGAGGGGTCTATCCAGAAGTTTGTCTCTTCCTTCAATGTCTCCCTTGCCAGCTTGTGGGCGACCTCGTTCCTTTGCATGAAGTTATGGATGATCCTCGTCTCCCTCAACTGGAGCATTAACCGCCTTCAGGAATCAATGATTGTTTCATGAGATAGACAACCAACTTTTAAAACTTTTATTACCTGTGAAGCATCCGTTTCCACGATCAAGGGTGAGAATCCCTTTGATAGGGCAATCCGGAGACCTTCATTGAGAGCCAATAGTTCTGTGTGTAGAGGACTTGTTGCAGGACAACTATGTTTGCATCCTAGTAACCAATTACCATTATGATCTCTAAATAGACCTCGTAATCCTCCTATTTTCCGGTTATTATTGAAAGCCCCATCAAGGTTTAGCTTAAAATGTGAGGAGGGGGTTTATGCCATCTGACTATAATAGTATGGGTAGGAATAGTGAATTTTTCTTTTTCGGTAAGGAGAGTATATTCTGTAGCTAGTGCAACAGCAGAATGGTGATTGGGGTGATACCTATTGTTTTGATGATTATTGTTATTGTGGTTAAGCCAAATACCCCAGAGAAGAAATGGGTAATATTCCTTTCATGATAGTAATGATGATGGGGAGGGGTGTTAGAATTGTGAATTGATTCTAACTAGCGAGGATAATTGACTCCTGTGTTAATCCTAAAACCCAACCTATTCCAAATGTTCCTGACTGCTTGGCACTGAAGGAAAATATGCTCTATGGATTCCGCCTCATTTTTACAGACTAGGCATGTAGGATTTATATTAATACTAATATATGAGAGGTAAGATCTAGTGGGAAGATTGTTATGATGACATTTCCAAAGAAGAAATTTTATTTTGCTTGGGCATTTGAGTTCCCAAATCCAAATGAAGTCAATAGACGTTTGAACACTTTGATTAATGATGGTATAACAGCTTTTGGAGGTGAACGTACCATCCTCTGTTAGGTCCCAAGTAATCTGGTCAGGTTGCCCTACTTTTGGATGGAGGGTTAGAATGCAATTGGTAATGTCTGAGGGGAGATTAAAATGAATTTTATCTAGTGACCACTTACCATTATTCCAAATATCCCTCATCAACAATTTAGAGATATTAAAAGTTAAAGGACCTTCAATAACCTTTCTCAATTCTGGCGGCTTGAGGATCCATTTAACTTCCCACAAATTAATGTTGGAGCAGGATCCCGGGATCCGCCTTGCCCTTTGCTACAGATATCCCAACCTTTGATAATACTTTTCCATATATAAGAACAGTTACGGTAGTTATTTAAGGAGCCATAAAGATATGATACAACTTTTGACCAAGGTCAATCAATATTATGAATAAGTCTCTAGGAAAGGCTAGCTAGATTAACTAAGTTTTTATGCCTAACTGCTCTAATACGCAACCCTCCGTGACTCCTATCTTTGGTGACTGTATTCCATGCCACAAGGTGTTTTTTTTTTTTTTTTTTTTGTGTGGACAAAGAAGATCCCCAGATGAAGTTTCTTTGAAGTTTATCTATGTGTTTGAGAGTTTTTATAGGCAGGAAGTTGAAATGCATGATGTGATTAGGCATGTTGTTTAAGGTGGCACGAGCTAGAGTTACTCTTCCTCCCATGCTAAGAAGATTTAATTTCCAGGAGGCCAAATTTCTTCGTCAAATTATCTATGATGAATAGGTAATCAGAACATCTAGGAGAGTGATTTCTGATAAGGTAACCTAGGTATTTTTCAAATATTTTGCTAGAGTTATTTATGACGAGTAATTGAAAATCATTGTACCTATGGAAAGTGATTAAATTAAATGGTAATTATTATCCATAAATAACTCTTAGGGGTCGTTTGGAAGGAGGTATTAGAAAAAATAATGCAAGCATTATTAATACTTTATTTGGTACATTTTTTCAATCAGTGTATTATCCTATATGTATAAGTATTGCATAGAAAACCACAGCATTAGTAATACCAAGGCTATTAATGCATGCATTAGTATGGTTAAAGACAATATTATCCTTAAAGTCCCGAGAATATGGATGACATTTTCGTAAACAATTATTTTTCTTAAAAATTACGCAATGCATTATAATTTTAATATACCACACCAAACAGTAGATAAGAAATAATATTTACATAACTAATGCTTGTATTACTAACCAATGCATTATTAATACATCTTATTCTCTGTTGTTCTTATACACCCAACCAAACGAATCCTTAGATATAAATAGGACTCCTTGTATAGTATCAAAATATCATATGGGTAATATATTTTTCCCGTGCTTTCTCACATGGTATCAGAGCAGGCAGAGGTCTTGGATTCGAGTCCTACTATCAAAAAGAATTTTCACATGCTTGGCTCATCAAAAAGAATCAAGCCCGCACGTGAGGAGGCGTGTTGAAGATATAATTAAGTAAATAAGTATGTGCTCTCTGACAACTTAAGTTTAGATGGGATGCCTTAAGACATTCTTCACGAGACACGATGACGGGTTGTAGACCCGTTGATACTCCTATGGAGCTGACTGCTAAACTTTTCCCAGGACAGGGGGAGTCTCTTAGCGATCCTTCAAGATATCGGCGTCTAGTTGTTGAATTAACTCATAGTGACTCGACCAAACATTGCCTTTTCTGTGAGTGTTGTAAGTCAATTTATGGATTCTCCTTGAGATAGTCACCGGGATGCAATTGTTCGTATTCTTTGATACTTAAAATCAGCCCCAGACGAAAGACTGTTGTTCGAGGATCGAGACCATAAGTAGATCGTTGGATACACAGATAGTTGATTGGGCAGGATCAACCTTTGATAGACGTTGTCTAGATATTGTGTTTTAATAGGCGGTAATTTGGTGTCTTAGAAGAGCAAGATACAGAATGTGGTCCTCGATCTAGTGTAGAAGCAGAATATCGAGCAATGGTTGTGGTTATGTGTGAGTTAGTTTGGATCAAACAGTTGCTTAAAGAATTAAAATTTGGTGAAATCAGTCAGATGAAGCGAGCTTGTGTGTGATAACCAAGTTGCCCTTCATATTACATCAAATCGATTGTTTCATGAGAGGACTAAACATATCGAGATTGATTGTCACTACGTCAAAGAAAATATGATCTTAGGAGATATTCTGACAAAGTTTGTGATGTCAAATGATCAGCTTGCAGATATTTTTATAAAGTCCCTCACTGGTCCTAGTATTAGTTACATCTATATAAATAATTTATATGCACCAGTTTTAGAGGAGCTTTAGATAGTTTTTGTGTAGGTTTAGTGTCCTACATTTGAATAGTTGTATATGTAACGTGTAGAGCATAGTTATAAATGGGACCTTGTATTATATCAAAATATCATATCAGTATGTTTTTTCTGTGCTTTCTCACATTCTATATACTAATAAATAAAGCTCTAACACCTTAGAGTAACTACCCTTGACTTTGCATTGCAAACTCATTTTCCAGTTCCCTATCTCATAGAATATTAGAATCCCACTTTTTTTTTTTTTTTTTTCAAAACGATTTTGTCTTAAAAAATTTACAGATCTGTGCAGCTTGCTTTTTATCCTTTGCTAAAGATGAACAATTTAAAGAAGTTTTTCAAATAATATTCAAAATTATGTGTACTCGACTTTCTAATGAGTTATGCCTTCTAGTTCAGGAACTTTTACTCCTTATCCATGAACGCCTATGAACATGAGATTTGGCAGACTGCTACACTTTTAATGGAAGCCTAGTTGACACCTTTTCCGCCTTTAGCTGCCCCATCATCTCTGTCTGATCAATCATCTGCGCAGGAAACATTATCACTACAAATTCAGTGGCCATCTGGACATACATGGATTCATGTCAGTAAAATCGAAGGTTGAGTTTCAGGATGAGGATTCTGGCATGAAATATGAGCTGATTATTTCTTCTTCAAAAAAGAAACAGTTGGCTTTCTCATGCATGTAGTCTGCCTTCAAAATCACTTCCTGGTGAATCCTCTCCAATGACATCAGGCAGCAAATTTAGCACTTCTGCAAAGTGTTCCACACCAATAGCTACAGCAGAAACTCCATCTGTATCTGCAGTAAAATCATATTGACTCAGATATTCAGTATGAGACTCCCATTGTATTGCCAATGCAGCGCAAGTTAACTGATCCGAAGGATGGTGGATCATTACCGTCGGTAAGCAACTCTATACTAGTTACATTGCGGTCAGGACTTGAGTCTATGTTATGCCAAATACTGTCCATAGACAAGGAATTCTAATGTGCCTTCAACACCAAATTCTGTTTTGAGATTACCATGATTGTTATCTCAAGTCGCTTTCCATCTGAAGGTGATGATAACCTATGTAACAATGGTTTGTCGACTTCAATTGTTTCTTGCCTAAGTTGCTCAGACTCTTTATTGTTGGTGTTGCACCCGTTTCGACACGACATGGGTGTGGGTGTGGGATTTGTACCGGATTTGGTCAACCAATTTTGAGTACTTTGACCAAAATTGACGGAGAAATTCAAAACACATACAACGAATTTTTAAAGCAAAACAAAAGCTAGAGTGAAATGGAATACCTTATGTATAGAAAATTTTATGCCGGTTTTTTTCCTTTTATTTCTTCCTGATCAATATTTTTCTCCTTCTCGGAATATATTGGAAGTTTGCATCTCATTATGTAGACATATTTTTATAACTTTATTTTAGATATTTGTATTGTTTTTAGCATAAAACCTGCACTTGTATTCGTACCTGGCAGTGGCGGCCAAACGGTAAAGCAGATGAAGCGGCTGCTTCGGGCCACCTACTTT
Organism: Nicotiana noctiflora; assembly: GCA_032618575.1. NCBI lineage: Eukaryota > Viridiplantae > Streptophyta > Magnoliopsida > Solanales > Solanaceae > Nicotiana > Nicotiana noctiflora. The sequence goes on from JASVEL010014163.1 coordinate 26,870, forward strand.
TGGGGGGCCCATTTCCGGGAGAAATTAAAAAATGGTCAGATTTACAAGTGGTCATTCAAAAATAGCCATAATTCAAAAGTAATTGAAATTTAGCCACTTTTCATGTAAAAATAAATCTGAACGAGAACACTCTTCAAAATATGAAAAATGCTCTAGCATAATATATTGAAATCCCAGTATAATATACTGGAGCTCCAGTATAATATATCCGTCTAGCATAATATGCTAAAAATTCATATACATGTGCTCAAATCTCTATTATATTATATTGGAACTTTTTGTGTTGCAATAAAATAGTAGCTATTTTTCAATGACTTTTCAAATGCTGGCTATTTTTCAGTGACCAATTCGAAAACTGGTTAACCCGTGCTACTTTTACCCCATTTCCCAACGGTTATAGTTACATATGTTAATTTTTCTTTAAGAATATTAGGTATTTTAATATAAAGTAAACAATTTTCACGGGAAAATGGGACTTTGGAGAGGAGAGTAGTATTTTGGGATTTAGGGTAAATTTTTAATGGGAATTACCAGTTATGTCCATTTATAAGTAGCTCTACAAAAATTGGCCAATTGATAAAATATTACTAAAGCCAAATTAGTCAATTAGCTATTTGCTGCAAAAAATATCAAATTTTTGCTTTATTTTAAGTGGGTGTTATTAGAATAGATTGGGCACAACTTAAGGAGCTTGAATCTCAGTTTTGGGATGATTTGGTGAAGTTTTGAGGTGGTTTGAATTGAAAATTCGAAGTAAAAGCTGAACATGAAAAAAAAAATGATGTGTATCACACTGTGTATCACATATGTATCATATTTGTATCAATGATGTATCACATGTGTATCCATGTATACCTTTGTGTGTGATACATGCGTGATACATGAGTCGTAGATGACTTTTTTGAACTCGATTTAATTACGAATTTTGATACAAAATCAATCCAAATCACCTCCAATCTTCCTCAAATTTTGTATATTGACTTATCTATATATTTTCAATGAATTTCAACTATACCCATTGAAAAAGTTCATTTTTTGTTTAGATTTTTGGAATATTGTACAGATTTTAGTATTTCATCACCTTATTTGCTACTCCGTCCATGAAATTTCCTTTCTATCTTCTATTTAGGGTCTACATAGTCCGGGTTGGTTCGGATTTTTCAATTACTAAACTAAACCAATAGTGTCGGATTTTTATATCTATAAACCGAACCAAACCAACGAAATTGGGTTTTTCAATCTCGGGTTTTTCGGGTTTTTTCGGGTTTTCGGGTTTTGTTTTCCTGATAAGTCTTCATAGCACAAATATATAACTTGTGCTCCACACACTTCTCTAATCCTACAAGGATACAACTATATATTGTATTTTTCAAAAAAATGATACAATAATATGAGATGAGTCATAGCATTTGTACTAAATATTCAATAACAAAAACACTAAAATCCATAAAGAAAATATTACTAAGTAATAAGCCATAATAAATATTAACATAATCTAAAAATACTATATAAGTCATGCTTAATTAAGTACAACTATAAGTATATTAGTTACACAACTAACCACTAAAGAAAAAGATAAACTAAGTTATGCATTTCCAATATAAACAATGCAAAACTAAAAAATAGATATCCATACTATTGTTATTTCTAGTGTTGAATTGAATTTTCTTAGTTAGCATTAGTATTGATGTGAAGTTTATTTGAATTACTACCTTTATGAACTATAAAATTTATTGGACCATTCAAGAATGTTAATTCCAAACTTGAAACAATATGTTTAAAGATAAAACTGTGAAAAAGTTTAAGAAATATTTATGAATTGTATTAAAAATAAATATTTATATGTATAAAATATTTGTAAAAATTAAATAAATGTAATATCGGGTTGGTTTGGTTTCGGTTTGACTTTTTTTAGTTAAAACCAAACTAAAACAATTATGGTCGGGTTATTTTTTCCAACACCAAACCAAGTCAAATCAACCCATGATCGGGTTTTTTTTTTCCGGTTTGACTCGGATTACCGATTTGGTGCGGTTTATCGATTTTCTTTGTACACCCCTACTTGTATCTAATGTTGCTAATCACGCTTAAAAATATGGAAGGTGATTTGTGCATGTGATTCTTTGATAGAAAGAACGCTATTATTTAGTTTTTTAATTTTTGTTGGCTAGTTTTGATAAGTCTATGACTAATTACGATTGGTAAATTGATATTTATTTGAGACATTTGTGTAAGTTTCCCAATTTTTAACAGTGTGAACATTTACCTTCTTGACTTATTTTTCTAATATACAAACATCTCTATTAATCATTCTTTTTATCTCTTTATAACATTTCTATGCAAAAAAAAGTGCATTCACTTTTAATATGCTACACTCGTTTGGCCTTCTCTAAATTCAAGTGCAAATGTATGAGTAACTATTTTATAAACTATTCATAAAATAAAAGAGCAGAAATACAATTGTGACCTCTTTTGCTTGTTCTCAATTTTTTTTGCATTGCATCAAGAATATTGAAGCAGCAACAATATCTGTAGTTATATCTATTTGTTGAATCATGTTTGATTGTACTATATTTTAATTATTGTGCATTTGAAACATTTTATAAATAAATTATTAATAATTTTACATCTCTACAAGCTAGAAAAATAAACTTCACACATATATACACACAACAACAACAATAACCCAGTAAAGTCCCACAAAGTGGGGTGTAGGGATGGTAGTGTGTACGTCAATCTTACCTCTAATCTGATGGGGCAGAGAGACTGTAAAATAAGAGACAATTATATATGTATATGTATATATAGGGCCTCTCATTGAAGTTTGGCTTTAGGCCACGTATATTATTGAGCAATCCCTGGGAATAGCTGGATCTGCGCCCGAATCTTAAAATTTAGATAATGAAGGATTTGACCTCTGAACATCCAATTGATTTTCCAATTGATTCACTACTCTCCAAACACGGAACAGTTAGTCTTGGACTCGGTAGTTGTTGAAGCAGCAACATACCCAATCTTGCTCTTGCACCAGCATGTCAGCATGGCTGTCCTGATTCCTGGACGAAGGCAAATCCTTGATGCTGGTTCCCATTGTAAGTAATGCTAATGGCTTTCAGTTGCCAGAAAATTATGCTGTAAATTAATGAAAGAATATCCCCTCAATGTTACAATACCTTTTTTTATTTTTATTTTACCATAAGAAGAAAATATATTAATAATACTAGGTAGTATTTGTTACATTGCCTTACAAGCAGTACGTCTCAAGGACGTTCAAATTACCCAGCTTTGCTAGCTGGGAGCATACAAAAGAAGCCATAATTTTAACAAAATAGACATTAGAAGCCCTATCCAAAGCTAGATTATTTATAATTATAACATAGGAGAGGGGTCTATCCAGAAGTTTGTCTCTTCCTTCAATGTCTCCCTTGCCAGCTTGTGGGCGACCTCGTTCCTTTGCATGAAGTTATGGATGATCCTCGTCTCCCTCAACTGGAGCATTAACCGCCTTCAGGAATCAATGATTGTTTCATGAGATAGACAACCAACTTTTAAAACTTTTATTACCTGTGAAGCATCCGTTTCCACGATCAAGGGTGAGAATCCCTTTGATAGGGCAATCCGGAGACCTTCATTGAGAGCCAATAGTTCTGTGTGTAGAGGACTTGTTGCAGGACAACTATGTTTGCATCCTAGTAACCAATTACCATTATGATCTCTAAATAGACCTCGTAATCCTCCTATTTTCCGGTTATTATTGAAAGCCCCATCAAGGTTTAGCTTAAAATGTGAGGAGGGGGTTTATGCCATCTGACTATAATAGTATGGGTAGGAATAGTGAATTTTTCTTTTTCGGTAAGGAGAGTATATTCTGTAGCTAGTGCAACAGCAGAATGGTGATTGGGGTGATACCTATTGTTTTGATGATTATTGTTATTGTGGTTAAGCCAAATACCCCAGAGAAGAAATGGGTAATATTCCTTTCATGATAGTAATGATGATGGGGAGGGGTGTTAGAATTGTGAATTGATTCTAACTAGCGAGGATAATTGACTCCTGTGTTAATCCTAAAACCCAACCTATTCCAAATGTTCCTGACTGCTTGGCACTGAAGGAAAATATGCTCTATGGATTCCGCCTCATTTTTACAGACTAGGCATGTAGGATTTATATTAATACTAATATATGAGAGGTAAGATCTAGTGGGAAGATTGTTATGATGACATTTCCAAAGAAGAAATTTTATTTTGCTTGGGCATTTGAGTTCCCAAATCCAAATGAAGTCAATAGACGTTTGAACACTTTGATTAATGATGGTATAACAGCTTTTGGAGGTGAACGTACCATCCTCTGTTAGGTCCCAAGTAATCTGGTCAGGTTGCCCTACTTTTGGATGGAGGGTTAGAATGCAATTGGTAATGTCTGAGGGGAGATTAAAATGAATTTTATCTAGTGACCACTTACCATTATTCCAAATATCCCTCATCAACAATTTAGAGATATTAAAAGTTAAAGGACCTTCAATAACCTTTCTCAATTCTGGCGGCTTGAGGATCCATTTAACTTCCCACAAATTAATGTTGGAGCAGGATCCCGGGATCCGCCTTGCCCTTTGCTACAGATATCCCAACCTTTGATAATACTTTTCCATATATAAGAACAGTTACGGTAGTTATTTAAGGAGCCATAAAGATATGATACAACTTTTGACCAAGGTCAATCAATATTATGAATAAGTCTCTAGGAAAGGCTAGCTAGATTAACTAAGTTTTTATGCCTAACTGCTCTAATACGCAACCCTCCGTGACTCCTATCTTTGGTGACTGTATTCCATGCCACAAGGTGTTTTTTTTTTTTTTTTTTTTGTGTGGACAAAGAAGATCCCCAGATGAAGTTTCTTTGAAGTTTATCTATGTGTTTGAGAGTTTTTATAGGCAGGAAGTTGAAATGCATGATGTGATTAGGCATGTTGTTTAAGGTGGCACGAGCTAGAGTTACTCTTCCTCCCATGCTAAGAAGATTTAATTTCCAGGAGGCCAAATTTCTTCGTCAAATTATCTATGATGAATAGGTAATCAGAACATCTAGGAGAGTGATTTCTGATAAGGTAACCTAGGTATTTTTCAAATATTTTGCTAGAGTTATTTATGACGAGTAATTGAAAATCATTGTACCTATGGAAAGTGATTAAATTAAATGGTAATTATTATCCATAAATAACTCTTAGGGGTCGTTTGGAAGGAGGTATTAGAAAAAATAATGCAAGCATTATTAATACTTTATTTGGTACATTTTTTCAATCAGTGTATTATCCTATATGTATAAGTATTGCATAGAAAACCACAGCATTAGTAATACCAAGGCTATTAATGCATGCATTAGTATGGTTAAAGACAATATTATCCTTAAAGTCCCGAGAATATGGATGACATTTTCGTAAACAATTATTTTTCTTAAAAATTACGCAATGCATTATAATTTTAATATACCACACCAAACAGTAGATAAGAAATAATATTTACATAACTAATGCTTGTATTACTAACCAATGCATTATTAATACATCTTATTCTCTGTTGTTCTTATACACCCAACCAAACGAATCCTTAGATATAAATAGGACTCCTTGTATAGTATCAAAATATCATATGGGTAATATATTTTTCCCGTGCTTTCTCACATGGTATCAGAGCAGGCAGAGGTCTTGGATTCGAGTCCTACTATCAAAAAGAATTTTCACATGCTTGGCTCATCAAAAAGAATCAAGCCCGCACGTGAGGAGGCGTGTTGAAGATATAATTAAGTAAATAAGTATGTGCTCTCTGACAACTTAAGTTTAGATGGGATGCCTTAAGACATTCTTCACGAGACACGATGACGGGTTGTAGACCCGTTGATACTCCTATGGAGCTGACTGCTAAACTTTTCCCAGGACAGGGGGAGTCTCTTAGCGATCCTTCAAGATATCGGCGTCTAGTTGTTGAATTAACTCATAGTGACTCGACCAAACATTGCCTTTTCTGTGAGTGTTGTAAGTCAATTTATGGATTCTCCTTGAGATAGTCACCGGGATGCAATTGTTCGTATTCTTTGATACTTAAAATCAGCCCCAGACGAAAGACTGTTGTTCGAGGATCGAGACCATAAGTAGATCGTTGGATACACAGATAGTTGATTGGGCAGGATCAACCTTTGATAGACGTTGTCTAGATATTGTGTTTTAATAGGCGGTAATTTGGTGTCTTAGAAGAGCAAGATACAGAATGTGGTCCTCGATCTAGTGTAGAAGCAGAATATCGAGCAATGGTTGTGGTTATGTGTGAGTTAGTTTGGATCAAACAGTTGCTTAAAGAATTAAAATTTGGTGAAATCAGTCAGATGAAGCGAGCTTGTGTGTGATAACCAAGTTGCCCTTCATATTACATCAAATCGATTGTTTCATGAGAGGACTAAACATATCGAGATTGATTGTCACTACGTCAAAGAAAATATGATCTTAGGAGATATTCTGACAAAGTTTGTGATGTCAAATGATCAGCTTGCAGATATTTTTATAAAGTCCCTCACTGGTCCTAGTATTAGTTACATCTATATAAATAATTTATATGCACCAGTTTTAGAGGAGCTTTAGATAGTTTTTGTGTAGGTTTAGTGTCCTACATTTGAATAGTTGTATATGTAACGTGTAGAGCATAGTTATAAATGGGACCTTGTATTATATCAAAATATCATATCAGTATGTTTTTTCTGTGCTTTCTCACATTCTATATACTAATAAATAAAGCTCTAACACCTTAGAGTAACTACCCTTGACTTTGCATTGCAAACTCATTTTCCAGTTCCCTATCTCATAGAATATTAGAATCCCACTTTTTTTTTTTTTTTTTTCAAAACGATTTTGTCTTAAAAAATTTACAGATCTGTGCAGCTTGCTTTTTATCCTTTGCTAAAGATGAACAATTTAAAGAAGTTTTTCAAATAATATTCAAAATTATGTGTACTCGACTTTCTAATGAGTTATGCCTTCTAGTTCAGGAACTTTTACTCCTTATCCATGAACGCCTATGAACATGAGATTTGGCAGACTGCTACACTTTTAATGGAAGCCTAGTTGACACCTTTTCCGCCTTTAGCTGCCCCATCATCTCTGTCTGATCAATCATCTGCGCAGGAAACATTATCACTACAAATTCAGTGGCCATCTGGACATACATGGATTCATGTCAGTAAAATCGAAGGTTGAGTTTCAGGATGAGGATTCTGGCATGAAATATGAGCTGATTATTTCTTCTTCAAAAAAGAAACAGTTGGCTTTCTCATGCATGTAGTCTGCCTTCAAAATCACTTCCTGGTGAATCCTCTCCAATGACATCAGGCAGCAAATTTAGCACTTCTGCAAAGTGTTCCACACCAATAGCTACAGCAGAAACTCCATCTGTATCTGCAGTAAAATCATATTGACTCAGATATTCAGTATGAGACTCCCATTGTATTGCCAATGCAGCGCAAGTTAACTGATCCGAAGGATGGTGGATCATTACCGTCGGTAAGCAACTCTATACTAGTTACATTGCGGTCAGGACTTGAGTCTATGTTATGCCAAATACTGTCCATAGACAAGGAATTCTAATGTGCCTTCAACACCAAATTCTGTTTTGAGATTACCATGATTGTTATCTCAAGTCGCTTTCCATCTGAAGGTGATGATAACCTATGTAACAATGGTTTGTCGACTTCAATTGTTTCTTGCCTAAGTTGCTCAGACTCTTTATTGTTGGTGTTGCACCCGTTTCGACACGACATGGGTGTGGGTGTGGGATTTGTACCGGATTTGGTCAACCAATTTTGAGTACTTTGACCAAAATTGACGGAGAAATTCAAAACACATACAACGAATTTTTAAAGCAAAACAAAAGCTAGAGTGAAATGGAATACCTTATGTATAGAAAATTTTATGCCGGTTTTTTTCCTTTTATTTCCTTCCTGATCAATATTTTTCTCCTTCTCGGAATATATTGGAAGTTTGCATCTCATTATGTAGACATATTTTTATAACTTTATTTTAGATATTTGTATTGTTTTTAGCATAAAACCTGCACTTGTATTCGTACCTGGCAGTGGCGGCCAAACGGTAAAGCAGATGAAGCGGCTGCTTCGGGCCACCTACTTTTGGGGGGCCCATTTCCGGGAGAAATTAAAAAATGGTCAGATTTACAAGTGGTCATTCAAAAATAGCCATAATTCAAAAGTAATTGAAATTTAGCCACTTTTCATGTAAAAATAAATCTGAACGAGAACACTCTTCAAAATATGAAAAATGCTCTAGCATAATATATTGAAATCCCAGTATAATATACTGGAGCTCCAGTATAATATATCCGTCTAGCATAATATGCTAAAAATTCATATACATGTGCTCAAATCTCTATTATATTATATTGGAACTTTTTGTGTTGCAATAAAATAGTAGCTATTTTTCAATGACTTTTCAAATGCTGGCTATTTTTCAGTGACCAATTCGAAAACTGGTTAACCCGTGCTACTTTTACCCCATTTCCCAACGGTTATAGTTACATATGTTAATTTTTCTTTAAGAATATTAGGTATTTTAATATAAAGTAAACAATTTTCACGGGAAAATGGGACTTTGGAGAGGAGAGTAGTATTTTGGGATTTAGGGTAAATTTTTAATGGGAATTACCAGTTATGTCCATTTATAAGTAGCTCTACAAAAATTGGCCAATTGATAAAATATTACTAAAGCCAAATTAGTCAATTAGCTATTTGCTGCAAAAAATATCAAATTTTTGCTTTATTTTAAGTGGGTGTTATTAGAATAGATTGGGCACAACTTAAGGAGCTTGAATCTCAGTTTTGGGATGATTTGGTGAAGTTTTGAGGTGGTTTGAATTGAAAATTCGAAGTAAAAGCTGAACATGAAAAAAAAAATGATGTGTATCACGCTGTGTATCACATATGTATCATATTTGTATCAATGATGTATCACATGTGTATCCATGTATACCTTTGTGTGTGATACATGCGTGATACATGAGTCGTAGATGACTTTTTTGAACTCGATTTAATTACGAATTTTGATACAAAATCAATCCAAATCACCTCCAATCTTCCTCAAATTTTGTATATTGACTTATCTATATATTTTCAATGAATTTCAACTATACCCATTGAAAAAGTTCATTTTTTGTTTAGATTTTTGGAATATTGTACAGATTTTAGTATTTCATCACCTTATTTGCTACTCCGTCCATGAAATTTCCTTTCTATCTTCTATTTAGGGTCTACATAGTCCGGGTTGGTTCGGATTTTTCAATTACTAAACTAAACCAATAGTGTCGGATTTTTATATCTATAAACCGAACCAAACCAACGAAATTGGGTTTTTCAATCTCGGGTTTTTCGGGTTTTTTCGGGTTTTCGGGTTTTGTTTTCCTGATAAGTCTTCATAGCACAAATATATAACTTGTGCTCCACACACTTCTCTAATCCTACAAGGATACAACTATATATTGTATTTTTCAAAAAAATGATACAATAATATGAGATGAGTCATAGCATTTGTACTAAATATTCAATAACAAAAACACTAAAATCCATAAAGAAAATATTACTAAGTAATAAGCCATAATAAATATTAACATAATCTAAAAATACTATATAAGTCATGCTTAATTAAGTACAACTATAAGTATATTAGTTACACAACTAACCACTAAAGAAAAAGATAAACTAAGTTATGCATTTCCAATATAAACAATGCAAAACTAAAAAATAGATATCCATACTATTGTTATTTCTAGTGTTGAATTGAATTTTCTTAGTTAGCATTAGTATTGATGTGAAGTTTATTTGAATTACTACCTTTATGAACTATAAAATTTATTGGACCATTCAAGAATGTTAATTCCAAACTTGAAACAATATGTTTAAAGATAAAACTGTGAAAAAGTTTAAGAAATATTTATGAATTGTATTAAAAATAAATATTTATATGTATAAAATATTTGTAAAAATTAAATAAATGTAATATCGGGTTGGTTTGGTTTCGGTTTGACTTTTTTTAGTTAAAACCAAACTAAAACAATTATGGTCGGGTTATTTTTTCCAACACCAAACCAAGTCAAATCAACCCATGATCGGGTTTTTTTTTTCCGGTTTGACTCGGATTACCGGTTTGGTGCGGTTTATCGATTTTCTTTGTACACCCCTACTTGTATCTAATGTTGCTAATCACGCTTAAAAATATGGAAGGTGATTTGTGCATGTGATTCTTTGATAGAAAGAACGCTATTATTTAGTTTTTTAATTTTTGTTGGCTAGTTTTGATAAGTCTATGACTAATTACGATTGGTAAATTGATATTTATTTGAGACATTTGTGTAAGTTTCCCAATTTTTAACAGTGTGAACATTTACCTTCTTGACTTATTTTTCTAATATACAAACATCTCTATTAATCATTCTTTTTATCTCTTTATAACATTTCTATGCAAAAAAAAGTGCATTCACTTTTAATATGCTACACTCGTTTGGCCTTCTCTAAATTCAAGTGCAAATGTATGAGTAACTATTTTATAAACTATTCATAAAATAAAAGAGCAGAAATACAATTGTGACCTCTTTTGCTTGTTCTCAATTTTTTTTGCATTGCATCAAGAATATTGAAGCAGCAACAATATCTGTAGTTATATCTATTTGTTGAATCATGTTTGATTGTACTATATTTTAATTATTGTGCATTTGAAACATTTTATAAATAAATTATTAATAATTTTACATCTCTACAAGCTAGAAAAATAAACTTCACACATATATACACACAACAACAACAATAACCCAGTAAAGTCCCACAAAGTGGGGTGTAGGGATGGTAGTGTGTACGTCAATCTTACCTCTAATCTGATGGGGCAGAGAGACTGTAAAATAAGAGACAATTATATATGTATATGTATATATAGGGCCTCTCATTGAAGTTTGGCTTTAGGCCACGTATATTATTGAGCAATCCCTGGGAATAGCTGGATCTGCGCCCGAATCTTAAAATTTAGATAATGAAGGATTTGACCTCTGAACATCCAATTGATTTTCCAATTGATTCACTACTCTCCAAACACGGAACAGTTAGTCTTGGACTCGGTAGTTGTTGAAGCAGCAACATACCCAATCTTGCTCTTGCACCAGCATGTCAGCATGGCTGTCCTGATTCCTGGACGAAGGCAAATCCTTGATGCTGGTTCCCATTGTAAGTAATGCTAATGGCTTTCAGTTGCCAGAAAATTATGCTGTAAATTAATGAAAGAATATCCCCTCAATGTTACAATACCTTTTTTTATTTTTATTTTACCATAAGAAGAAAATATATTAATAATACTAGGTAGTATTTGTTACATTGCCTTACAAGCAGTACGTCTCAAGGACGTTCAAATTACCCAGCTTTGCTAGCTGGGAGCATACAAAAGAAGCCATAATTTTAACAAAATAGACATTAGAAGCCCTATCCAAAGCTAGATTATTTATAATTATAACATAGGAGAGGGGTCTATCCAGAAGTTTGTCTCTTCCTTCAATGTCTCCCTTGCCAGCTTGTGGGCGACCTCGTTCCTTTGCATGAAGTTATGGATGATCCTCGTCTCCCTCAACTGGAGCATTAACCGCCTTCAGGAATCAATGATTGTTTCATGAGATAGACAACCAACTTTTAAAACTTTTATTACCTGTGAAGCATCCGTTTCCACGATCAAGGGTGAGAATCCCTTTGATAGGGCAATCCGGAGACCTTCATTGAGAGCCAATAGTTCTGTGTGTAGAGGACTTGTTGCAGGACAACTATGTTTGCATCCTAGTAACCAATTACCATTATGATCTCTAAATAGACCTCGTAATCCTCCTATTTTCCGGTTATTATTGAAAGCCCCATCAAGGTTTAGCTTAAAATGTGAGGAGGGGGTTTATGCCATCTGACTATAATAGTATGGGTAGGAATAGTGAATTTTTCTTTTTCGGTAAGGAGAGTATATTCTGTAGCTAGTGCAACAGCAGAATGGTGATTGGGGTGATACCTATTGTTTTGATGATTATTGTTATTGTGGTTAAGCCAAATACCCCAGAGAAGAAATGGGTAATATTCCTTTCATGATAGTAATGATGATGGGGAGGGGTGTTAGAATTGTGAATTGATTCTAACTAGCGAGGATAATTGACTCCTGTGTTAATCCTAAAACCCAACCTATTCCAAATGTTCCTGACTGCTTGGCACTGAAGGAAAATATGCTCTATGGATTCCGCCTCATTTTTACAGACTAGGCATGTAGGATTTATATTAATACTAATATATGAGAGGTAAGATCTAGTGGGAAGATTGTTATGATGACATTTCCAAAGAAGAAATTTTATTTTGCTTGGGCATTTGAGTTCCCAAATCCAAATGAAGTCAATAGACGTTTGAACACTTTGATTAATGATGGTATAACAGCTTTTGGAGGTGAACGTACCATCCTCTGTTAGGTCCCAAGTAATCTGGTCAGGTTGCCCTACTTTTGGATGGAGGGTTAGAATGCAATTGGTAATGTCTGAGGGGAGATTAAAATGAATTTTATCTAGTGACCACTTACCATTATTCCAAATATCCCTCATCAACAATTTAGAGATATTAAAAGTTAAAGGACCTTCAATAACCTTTCTCAATTCTGGCGGCTTGAGGATCCATTTAACTTCCCACAAATTAATGTTGGAGCAGGATCCCGGGATCCGCCTTGCCCTTTGCTACAGATATCCCAACCTTTGATAATACTTTTCCATATATAAGAACAGTTACGGTAGTTATTTAAGGAGCCATAAAGATATGATACAACTTTTGACCAAGGTCAATCAATATTATGAATAAGTCTCTAGGAAAGGCTAGCTAGATTAACTAAGTTTTTATGCCTAACTGCTCTAATACGCAACCCTCCGTGACTCCTATCTTTGGTGACTGTATTCCATGCCACAAGGTGTTTTTTTTTTTTTTTTTTTTGTGTGGACAAAGAAGATCCCCAGATGAAGTTTCTTTGAAGTTTATCTATGTGTTTGAGAGTTTTTATAGGCAGGAAGTTGAAATGCATGATGTGATTAGGCATGTTGTTTAAGGTGGCACGAGCTAGAGTTACTCTTCCTCCCATGCTAAGAAGATTTAATTTCCAGGAGGCCAAATTTCTTCGTCAAATTATCTATGATGAATAGGTAATCAGAACATCTAGGAGAGTGATTTCTGATAAGGTAACCTAGGTATTTTTCAAATATTTTGCTAGAGTTATTTATGACGAGTAATTGAAAATCATTGTACCTATGGAAAGTGATTAAATTAAATGGTAATTATTATCCATAAATAACTCTTAGGGGTCGTTTGGAAGGAGGTATTAGAAAAAATAATGCAAGCATTATTAATACTTTATTTGGTACATTTTTTCAATCAGTGTATTATCCTATATGTATAAGTATTGCATAGAAAACCACAGCATTAGTAATACCAAGGCTATTAATGCATGCATTAGTATGGTTAAAGACAATATTATCCTTAAAGTCCCGAGAATATGGATGACATTTTCGTAAACAATTATTTTTCTTAAAAATTACGCAATGCATTATAATTTTAATATACCACACCAAACAGTAGATAAGAAATAATATTTACATAACTAATGCTTGTATTACTAACCAATGCATTATTAATACATCTTATTCTCTGTTGTTCTTATACACCCAACCAAACGAATCCTTAGAATTACCTATGGCAGATAAATTTTCCTCTAACCTAGTGCTTTTGATGATGACTTGGAAAATAACATTGATAATAATAAAATAAACTACTAGTAGTCTTTAATTACATTTGAGAAAATATTATATTCAAGTCTAAATTCAAATGGTTAAACGAGTTATAAAAGATGTAAAAGTAGCGAAACTTCTATGGTATAGTGGTATTTGTATAAGTTTGTAAAATATCGTTTTGAAAATGAAAATGTATGCAATATACATAGATGAGAAATTATTGTTTAGACTTATTGTTATCAAACATGTGTATAGATCATGAGCATTCAAATGTTTAAAAAAGGAAAAACACTTGTGCTTGGTGATCTAAAAAGACTGAATGCATGTGAGTTATTGGTATGTAAAGATGATCAAAATTATACTTTGTCATTACGTTACACCAATTTTTATAATTTCAATAAGTAATCTAAATATTTATCAATTTTAACCACATGTATACCCATATTCTCAATGTTTGAAAATGAAACTATCTAATCCATTAAATTAATATTCCTTATGTGAACTGCTAGAGTAATGTCTCTTACACGAAAAGAGTGTGATTCGCATTATCTTAGAGCTAACCAAAAGACAGGAAAATTTTAAAAAATGAGAGATAATGTTAAGTTTTTTGGACTAGCAATTGTCACACCTCCTTTTTACCGCACATATATAACGTAATAACGTAATGTGCCACTGTTTAATACTACACCCCGAGAAGAGATGTAATAATAATCACGGAAGGAGTTTTTCCACTTAAAGGACAGTCGGAACGGGATCAGTTTATTTAATTTTTCAGAGTCGCCACTTGGAAAAATAATGGTGTCCCAAGTCACCGGTTTAATCCCGAACCGAGAAAATTTATGACTCTTTCAAAAATGTCTCCGAAACAAAGATCTGGTTAAGGAACTCTGCTAACCCGGGAGAAGGTGTTAGGCATTCTCGGGTTCCGTGGTTTTAGCATGGTCGCTCAATTCTGATTTTCCTTAGACTGCTCCACCAAATCTTGCAGGTGAGGCCTTTTTGAGAGTCGTTCATGCTCAACACCCCGTCGATACCACGTGAAATATCCAGACGATACTTCTCCCCGAGCTCTATTTTGCACACAAGTATCCACTTTCAAGTTTTGGCACTCATTCCAAATTTGACGGATCTTTGCTTCCGGGAATTGCCCATCCGGACCAATTTCTATAGCTTGAGAAGTGAGGTCCCCGTCTCTTGGAATAACTTGACATCTACCCAACTGTCGCAGGGCCCTGTATGGGGCGTAAGGTTGGATGCTTTTTAAGCCCATGATCAAAAAAGGTGACCCTTCTGTCGGCATATATATTACCTCGTCAAGAGGTAGCCAATCATATGTCCAATCGATTTGGCCATCAGTCAATGATCGAAGATGCGAAATCCAATCCTTTACTCCCTCTGGCAATTTGACTTCTTTTGTTCTCGTACAGAATTCTTCCAGACATGTTCGTCCAGTCGGACCATAACTTGAGAATGAAGGATGATGGCATAGGTGTTCAATCAACCAAATCTGCAAAATCAAATTGCAACCTTCAAAGAAGTTGGCTCCAGCTTTGCATGCAGTCAAGGCACGGTAGATGTCAGCTAGAATCATTGGAGCTAGAGTACAATTGTTTTGTATTATCAATGTGCTCGCTACCCCGGCAACTTTTATGCTGATGTGCCCATCTTTTCTTGGAAATATGACAATTCCGAGAAATGCCACTAAGAAAGCAAACCCTTCGATGCTCCTCCCATTTTGCTCGGTTGGACTTGCTGCATAACTTGTTCGTGGAGTCGTTGAAACCTCCGATGTGTCCATTACCTACTATAGATGAAGTTCAGGGAGCAAACCCCGTTGGCTAAATCTTCGTTGTGGACATTTCTAGCAATTTTCAGAGAATCCAGAAAACGATGCACTGTTACCGTTCTTGGAGATACCGGGTATTTTTCTTTTAATGGGACCTCATTCTTCCCTATGTAGAAAGCGATTTCCTCCAGAGTAGGAGTGAGTTCAAAATCCGGAAGATGTAGTACATTGTGTGCCGGGTCCCAATATGTGACCAATGCTCTAATCACGTTACCTCGTGAAATTATGTCCAATAATCTCGTAAGATCTTTCAAGTAACTCTTGACCCAATCCTGATTTTCCGTTCCCATGTCTTGCCACCACAGTTTCAGCTCCAAAGGGATTTTATTCATTAAGGAGAAATGTTCATTCAGCATCATGCTCATCCTGCACATTTATTAAGGCGATTTTATTTAGAAAAAGGAAAAATCTTTTTCAATGCAATTTTCATTTTTTGAAAGAATCATGGCTTTCGAAGTGGCCATTTTTGCCAAAACAACCTTCCGGCGTCCTTTCGGAACATTTGGCTGTTTCCAAAAATAGCAATCACTTCGATTATTTGAAAAGAAAAATCTTTTTGGTCTTTTTCTAAAAGTGTGGTTGGACCCGTTTAAGGTTTGCCTACGTATCCTACCTAATGGCGAGAATCAAACCTGCGTAGTTCGGTCAGATTAATTGACCACTTATTCCAACAACAAAACCATTTTTTTTTTGGATTTTCTGGATACCCAATTTCACTAATTCTTATTTCTCTCTCTCTTCTTTTTTTTTCTCGACAATTTTTCTATCCTCGGGATTTTCGCCGGTCCGCATAACGATCAAGGACAATAAAAATGCAACACATAATATGCTCGGTCTTTTCCAAATACCGGGTCACCTGTCCTAGATGGACCCAAACCCTGTGTTGAGTTCCCTAAGTCAGATATGATGCAAATAATCGTCCTAGACCTATGTTCAACATCTTATAGTTTCATAGAATGCTAGACCGTGTACGCGAGCGGACAACTCGAATCGAGGAGGGGGCTACGTACCGATGACTCGCGGAGTCAATCGGCTTTGTAACTTATCCGGCCTCTATTTTCTTAATTTGGGGTGACTTAAGAGAAAGGGGAGTCTATCCCCGGGGATGAAGAAGAGAAGGGTTTTCGGCACAATTTTTATATACAATCCATATAGTATCAAAGCGATAAAGCACATAGCATGATGTTCAAATCATATAGTGAAGTCAAACAATATCACGAACGGCAATTCTAAGGAGTGTGAGCACGTGATTTTTGCCTAACATGAATTACTCCCACAAAATCAAAAAAAAAAAAAAGGTCTATTTTTTACGTTGTATATTTTTTGTGAATTTTCGTGTTATTTTTTGGTAAGTGTTTGTATTCATATAAGCATGATTATATATGTTAAATTGATAAAAAATACAAAAATAGGTCGTGTTTACATTTTTTATATAACTTTGAAATTAGGAGTAATTAATTTTATCTTACAAAATGAAAATCACAAAAATAATTCATCTTTTTACATTTTTTAGCATTTGAGTGCTTAGTTGTGTATTTATGTCTAATTGATATTTAATTATATATAACGATTGTTAGTACAATTAGTATTAGTTAATTTGACTTAATTTTTTAGTATAGTTAGGATTTTTATTTTTTCATAAATTAGGAGTTAAATTAAGAGGGAGGAAATAATTAAAACTTGGTTTGTAATTCGGATTGGGCCATTTGAAACTGGACCAGGCCCAAATATTACATCCAAACCCAACCAAATAACCCATTTCCAGTTGAACCGACTCGGCCCCATGTTAACTCATTTGATCTCAGCCGTTGGTCGTTAAAATCCAACGGCTAAGATTAAGTCTTGATTTTAATACCCAAGACCCCAAAACCCTATTCTCATCTCATTTTTCACCCAAAATAACATCCCTACTCCAGCCTCACCCCAAAGCCGCCGACCGTAGCCTCACACCAAAGCCGCCGATCGTAACCTCTCCCACCAGCAACGCCGAACGACCAGCAACCACGCCGACCACCCCCGTCTTCAACCAACAGCCGCAAACCGACAAACCTTTAGCCAACAACCACCTCTCACCAGCCCCAAATGATTTCATGAACCCTAATAATTTTAAAGGCCGACTCGAGCCCCATTGACTGAAATTTAGGGGTCCAATGGACTCTATTCGAGGTGTTCTCGGTTGAGAACACTCCGATTAGAGCCCATTCGACTTCAAAAGGTCAAATCCGCTGGTATAAGTCCGTTCGTTCATATTTTTTCATCTATGAGGTATTCTATCTTCTTTTCCTTCTGTTAATTAGCATCGTTATCTTTTTTCTTTCGATTTCCGTTAATTTTTCTGTTTTCCTCATCTCTTTGGGACCTTTTATTTGGTCGATCTGTTAGTTGTTATTCTTCGCTGTTTAACAGGTAATTGTGAGTCGAATTCGATTCGTTATTAATATCGTTAAGTTGTTTGATATTGAAATTATGAAATGCTGTCCGAAATTGTGTAGTCACTGCTTGTCGGATTTGGTTGTCGATTACGCATATCGTAATCGGCTAATCGAATGTTGTCAAATACGTGTTCGCGTCAATTAGTGTCGTCGATTAGTTAGCTTCGTATTATTTTTCTTTCTTCCTCTCTTCTTTGGCCGAGAATACTGCTTTGTTGATTGTCAATTATAAGATTCTGTTTTGTCTATTTGATTACCAATGTTGTTGAATCACTGTTTTCGTCGAATAGTTAGCGTCGTATTTCTATTTTCGTCTTTGGCCGAGAATGATGAATCACTATTCTGTCGATTTGATTGTTGCCGATTATACATGTTGTAATCGATTAAATGACGTCGATTAATTCTGTGGGTTCGTTTTGATTCGAACATTGGACCTTGATTAGCCGTTAACTTATTGTAGTATCACTGTTGGTTATAGTTATTCAATTGTAGTTGTTAACTATATATAGCTTCACTGTATGATTCATAGTAGTTGGTTTTGGTAGCTGTAATTGATATGATTGCCTGTAGGTCTGAGTTTTTTGATTTTATATTAGGAAATGATTTGGATATAGCTGTTTAGAAATCTGAAAAACCATACTCAAAGTTTCAAATGTGTAGCACATGGTAGGATCAGTTAAAGAGTTGTTTTAGTGCAGATAACACCCTGTTTAATACTCTTTTGAGCTGGAAATCAGAAAAAACAGCAGGGAAAAATGATGAAAAGGGTTAAGGGGGTTCACATGGGTTAAGGGAATAACATGGGGAAAGCTAAAACACTTTAGAATAAAAGAAAAAGGGGTCTGATTTGGGCTATAAAAAGAGATTGATAACAGACACATTAAGGGACTTCACGGGCAGTTCAAAGGGAGATAGGCATACAAATCTGAAAACACACACTTAGAGGGACTGAAAAACAGAGAGAGAGATTGGAGGTGTTTTTTGGAGATAGAGAGATCTAATAACTGAGAGCTAGGCATTCAAAAAGAGCAGTAGAAACTACAAATCTGATTTCGAGTTTAATTTCATTTGCTTCTTTTAAATCAGGATTTGACTTAAATTTCGAGTTTGATTGGTATTGGTTGGATCATTTTGGTTGTGTGACTGGTTTTCTGGAGATCCTAGATTCAATTTCAAGTTCATTTGATATCATTCGAGTTGTTTATTTAAGTTTCTGGTTCTGTTTTGGTTTCGAACTTCTCCTGGATTGCTCAACTCATTCTTGGGTTAATTGCTCGAATTCTGCCTACTATTGCTGCTGGAATTACTGCCCGTACTGATCATCTTCCTTTCATTTTGGTTCAGGTATACATTTCAAGCCAACTTTGATGTATCTTCATCTGTTAGCTACCTAGAAAATGAAAGATTGAAGCTGTTTCTTTATTAAAAATGAAGCTGATACCATGTTTAAAATTGTTACTATGTTGAATTAGATAGATTTATTCTACCTTGATAATTGTATATCGTAATCGTGTCTAAAACACTTGATTGACTGATATTTGTAACATAATGGACTGTTTAAGTTCATTATGAGATAGAAGAGGTCATCTGATCGAATGTTTTGTTCGTCGACTTTGTTTATTTTTTTGTTGGATTTCAGAATCAGGGGTTATGTATTCGCTGTTCCTTTTCATCGTTATACTGAAGAAAATTCTCTTAACATGTATAGTCGTGTTCATTTCATATGTCTGATTAGCCTACGCTACGCGTGTGTTTCCCAACCATCATATTGTCGCTTCTATCTTTATTCATTCTCTAATGTCTTCTGTTCGTTTATTGTCTAGATTTTGGTTATTTCATTTTAGTTTCAACCATCAGGTTCCATGCGTTGTTTGGATACTAATGTTATAGTGATTATTTTATTTTTTGAAATTCTTTGTTGCAATACTTATACTGGAGTGTTATTTTAAGAAATAGATTAAGTTGTTTGGATTTTAAATTTGACGAGGTGGCAAGCTTGCCATTTGATCCATGATGGTTAATAACTATAAATTCCTTTAGCTATTAATGATTTTTTAATGTAGTTGATTAAATAAAAATATGATAGTTACTAAGCAATGCATTTCTCCCGCAATATACCATTCCATAGTTTTGGACATTCACAAAAATCTCCAACCTAGAAAAATAATTAACTTGGACAGACGTAGTTAATTCTAGTTTAATAAAGTTTTTTTTCTTCTTCTTAATAATAGAATTGCGGCGCGCCAAATGATAAATTGTGTGGTCCTCTTTTACTGAATTGATCCTTAGAACTTGAGGCATGCCGTTTAGTAATTTCATATTCTCCCGCAAAGTAATAATACATAGCCACTTTAGATGTTTTTTTTTTATTTTATTTATTTATCATTTTTATTTTTTTTTTCTTAAATACGGGTGTGCATTTCATGCGACCTGAATCCACATCCAACCAACGTTGAATAAGAATACGTCGAGGATCTGGGTGCATTTCATGTGACGTGATCCAAAAACATATTCTTAAACAACGTTCATTTTCTTAGGTAGAAATAATTTGACAAAAAGCGGTAATTAATTCTAAAAAATACACAAATAGGATAATATATATTAAAATCAAGTCCTTTAGCCAAATATGACAGTTGAGCGACTGTGCTAGAACCACAGAACTCGAGAATGCCTAACACCTTCTCTCGGGTTAACAGAATTCCTTATCCGGATTTCTGGTTCGTGGACTGTTAAACAGAGTCATTCTTTTCCTCGATTCGGGATTCAACCGGTGACTTGGGACACCATAAATCTCCCAAGTGGCGACTCTGAATTAATTAAATAAATCCCGTTTCGATTGTCCTTTAATTGGAAAAAACTCCCTCGCGCTCTCGCGGGCGCGTAAAAAGGAGGTGTGACAGCTCTGGCGACTCTGCTGGGGACGCAAACCTAGAACCACTGGTTCAGGGTTTTAAGAATTCGAGCTTTGAATAATTTTTGTATTTGGCTTATTTATTATCTGATTTTATTACATGTTTATATTTTATATGCTAAATGTTGCTTTACCGCTTTGATATTTCGTGAACTGTATATAAATTGTGCCGATACCCATTTTTCTCTTTTTTTGAGTCTTCTGAAATACAATACCGGGCATTTGCTGGACATAGCCCGTTTTTCTCAAGATAGCTGTGGTGCTTGGCACCCGGTGAAGGATTCTGTAGTCACACATGTTTAGGCGGAGAGTTTTGTCAATTAAGCCGGAAGCCATGCTACCGGTGCACTGACACTCTTCGGCTCGAGTTGTCCGCTCGAGTTAAAGCCATTCTAGACACTTTTCCAACAGGATGATGACTTAGAATAACAAAACCTTATGCCGGATCCCCGATAGGAACGTTTATTTGCATCATGTGCATATTTGACTTAGGAGGCTCAACACAGGGGTTGGGCATGTCTAGGACAGGTGTACCTGAAACAAAAAGACCAACTTGTTGCATCTTTCTGTGTGCATTTATTTGTTTCGATCTTACATGCTGACCGATTTGTTAAAAGAGAGGAAGAAGTGGAAAACGTCAGAGTATAGAGTCAAAATAGTTTTATGGAAAATAGTTAGTTCTTTGAAAATAAATTCCGAAAAAAAAAGAAAAAAAAATGCAAAAATTTCCAAATAAATTTTCCTAATTTTAATAGTTTAGTTTCTTTGAGAATGATTTTGAAAAAATGCAAGAAAAATTTCCAAATAAATTTTCTTAATTTTAATAGTTTAGTTTCTTTGAAAATAATTTTGAAAAAAAAAATAGAAAAAAAAAATTTTTCCAAATAAACTTTCTTAGTTCCTTTAAAAATAATTTGTTTTATAAATGCTGTTTAAAATAGTTTGTTTCCTTTTCTTAAAATGATTTAGTTCTTTTATTTTCGAACTACGCAAGTTTGATTCTCACCAAACATGAGATACGTAGGCAACCCATATCGGGCTCAACTAATACTGATTTTTTTTAGGAAAACAATAATCAAAAATATTAGAATTAGGATTTTTGTTCTTAGTCAAGAGTTAGGAAATTTTGCGAAAATAGCCAAACGCCTCAAAAGGGGCGCCGGAGGACTAATTTCGCAAAACGGAATATAGACATCACATTGATATCCTGTTATACAGCCTTCAAATCTTCTTCAAGTGCTGAAAGGCCGTATTATCGTTTTTTTTATATAATAATAATAAATAAAAAAAAATTCTTGAAAAAAAATCTTAAGTCCATTTTTTTTATCTTTTCTAGGATCGGCATGACTTCCTCGCAACGAATCGGCCAGAAAAGGGTGAGAGACGAAATACCACCTATGTTCATGATCCAGGACAAGACCCCAGATCGGCTCTGTAAATGGTGGACTAGTTTCTCAGCTTGGGAAAGAAATCAAGTTCACAAGCACCTCAAGTTTCTGCCGGACATCATGATGATAAAACCGGACAAAAATATGATCAGAGCATTAGTGAGTTTTTGGGACTCAACAAGCAATGTGTTCAGATTCCGGGATTGTGAAATGACACCCACTTTGGAAGAATTGGGCGGACTCACAGGACTCGGAAGAGATTTGCACAAGATGAGACCTGCAGCTCCTAGGCAGATGGGTATAAATAATTTCTTGAAAAAGTTATGTCTCCGGCGGCTTCCCATGGGTTGTTTGGAGAACGGTTGGGTGCCACTGGATTATCTCTACGACAGATTTGGTGATAAGAATGGGTTCGCGAAATTCTCAAATACTGAATTTGTCAACCAATTGAATTATGACGCCTGGGGAGACTTAAGGACTTATGCCTTTATGATCGCTTTTTTGGGAACCATGGTTTTTCCCGAACGTGGCGGACGCATCAGAATCCGTTTGGCTGCGGTGGTCTCATATCTACAGAGTAACGAGGAACACACTGTTCTTCCGATGATACTAGGAGACATCTTCCGGGCCTTAACTCGGTGCCAAGAAGGACAAGATTATTTTGAAGGCTGCAATATCTTATTACAAATGTGGTTTATAGAACATCTCTATCATCACCCTATTGTGATAAACTTCAAAGCAGATTGGTTGAATTATATCCGCTGTCATACAAACAGAGCCGCCCGTTGTAACCTTCCGGAAGACTTGAGGACTTGGCAAGAACTTCTCAACTCTTTGAGAGCAGATCAACTTACCTGGAATTATTATTGGTTCCCTTCCGCCAAAATCATGCATATGTCGACATACCGCCCATTCTACATACTAATGGGTTTCAAGGGTTTCCAACCATATGCCCCGCTACGTGTCATGCGGCAGTTGGGAAGAGAACAGAAAAGGGCCCCAATTGAGGATATGCGATCATTTGTATGGGAATTTGTGACGGAAGAGACCCCGAGGGAGACTTATGCACGAAGGTATGGTTCGGTAGCCGACTCTCCGACATCAACGAGATGGTTGCCGATCGGGAACGGGGAGAAGTGAGTCTCGCTTATCTTGAATGGTTCCACAACCAACCCGTACCAGAGCAAATGTCAGAAAGGTCAGTGAAGTATGCTGTCGATTGGGAGAGAGAAATAGAAGCCAGAGTTAAGGAGGCTGAGCATGAGACAACACAAAATTTCCAATATTGCATCAACACTTTAAAAGAAGACAAAGGAATCCTGGAAGCAGCCATGGACATACAACAGGCTGACTTCGATCGGGAAAGGGCCAGTTGGGAGCAGGAAAGAGAAGCGCTCCAAACTCAAATTCAAGAGATGCAATTGGCCGCAGAAAGGTCAAGGAGGAGTCGGAGTGATCAGATGCTAATAAACGATTTGGAAAGGAAAGCCTTTGAACACCAAGAAGACTTGGAGAAGGCAAAAACAGCCTTGGTTGCAGTCCGGACAAAATGGAAGAGAGCAGCCCACCAAGAAGCACTCCGTCTACAACAAGTAGAGAAAGACTATGATGCAATCATCATTGATTTGAGAAAAGCAAATGCCACTCTTAGAGAGCGAACTCTTAGGCAAGTCCAGGATGCTAAAACAGATAGAGACCGTTGTCACAACTTGATGGCACGGATGGAAAGACAAATAGATAGGCTCTTGGACCATATCTCCGGCAACTCTCAAGTATTAGGGGCAAAGAACAGACACATATGGCAGCTGCTCAAAGAAAAAGACATGATCAGAACCAAGATCAATGAGATCGGGCACTGCATTACTATGAGGTGTCTGAACTGCGAGCGAGTACCTCGGCCTGCCCTCTTTTCTTCAATCATGGAATGTGTCCACCAAGTCATGGCAGAATTGGGGAATATACAGAAAGATCTTACACCAAGAACTACAGCAAGGCCAAACAACGCCCCCCGGGCGCAAAGATTCGAGGCGTTGGAACATGCTTAGAAGAGTCTGTTATTTGAGAGTCTGTTGTCCTTTTAAAGTTTTTTTCCATTGTTGTCTTTTGCAAGTGTTTCAAATTTGAAGTTTGGTTGAAATAAAATTCATAAACATTTCATTCATATCTTATGTTTATTACTAGAACTACGCTCGGTCTGATTCACGCGGGGACGTGATACGTAGGCAATCCACATAAGATTCGACCACCGCTAAAAAAAAAAATGGGGAGATTAATAACAAAAAAAAAAAAAAAATTTCAAGGATAAGAGAAGAAGAAAAAGAAAAGCTGGAATGACGCATGCGAGGAATACATGCAGAAATCGTTAATTGACTAGGTGCATTACATCCAACGTGTGATAACATGCCTGTTAAATTCAGTGAGCTAACAAGTTTGTTGCAATTTCCAGAAAGTTTAGCAGTGACTTGACAGAGTATACTGGCCGATCACCCTTACCATACCGGATCAAAAGGTCCAATTCCAGCAAGCATGTCTAGTTCAGACAAAAGTATCGATGGGGAGAAAACAGAGATACAAATCATGAAAGAGGAGATGGACCGGTTAAGACAGCAAATGACAGAGATGCACCTAGCCTAGGCTAGGGGACAATCATCACCAAACCTTCCTACTCTTACACCAGCACCAGAGCGTCCGCCCATGGATCCCTCGACCAGTGCACCAATCTATCCTTATTATCAAGGGGAAAACCCATATATCCCCCCGGTTTCACCAAGCCAGGCAAAATCCTCCTCCCCCGGTTACCCCTGTTTTTGTGGCACCTCCACCTACTCCTTTACAAAAATCGTCCAGTGAACCGCTTTTTCAAATCCACGACAATCATTGTTATTCTCCTGAGCCTACCTTTAAGGCTCCTGAACCGCATTCACACACCCCTCACTGGGATAACCCGGCAGAACCGGAAAAGCACCTCCCGAGTTTGGAGCATGAGGAAGTTGTTCGAAAAGTTAAAAGCCTGGAGCAGTCCTTCAGGAATATGCATGGTTTGGGCAACCAGGTCAGTGTCGCGTACAAAGACCTGTGTCCATTCCCAGATGTCCAGTTGCCCGCCGGATTCAAAACGCCCAAGTTTGACTTATACGAAGGGCATGGCGACCTAGTAGCCCACCTCCGAGGGTTTTGTAGTAAAATGCGAGGAGCCGGAGGACGGGATGAGATTCTGATAGCTTACTTCGGTCAGAGTCTGGGAGGATCTGCGCTGGAGTGGTACACTAGACAGGACCCCGACAGATGGTTTACGTGGGATGACTTGGCTCAAGCTTTTATCGGGCAGTTCCAGTACAATCTTGAAATAATCCCCGACCGCCTATCATTGCTAAAACTAGAGAAGAAACCCGCTGAAAGTTTCAGGGAATTTGGTTTCCGCTGGAGGGAACAGGCAGCAAGGGTAGATCCGCCTATGAGAGAGAGCGAGATGGTGGATTACTTCTTGTAGACACTAGAGCCAACCTATTTCGGACATCTGGTGACGTCCGTGGGCAAATCATTCACTGAGGTGATAAAAATGGGGGCTATGATCGAGGAAGGCTTGAAAGCCAACAAGATCATGAGCTACTCAGCATTGAAAGCCACCACTCAGGCTATCCAAAGTGGTACTGGAGGAGTACTCGGGAAAAAGAGGAAAGAGGAAGTCGCGGCAGTTGAGTCCAGGACGTGGTTCAGAAACAGAGGCCCCGCACCTCAATATAGCCCGCCCCAGCCTCACCACCAAAATTACTTCCACAATCCATATAACCACCCGCAACATTACTATCCAGCACCTGTTCCCCATTTTTCTGTCCATCACGCACAATCCTATTCTGCACCTCCCGTCCATGCACCGTGGCGTGCACCAAGCCCGCAAAGCAATTATCCACCCCCAAGAGCTTACAGAAACCCCTCGGGCGTGAGTTTTCGTCCGAACCAGGCATTCAAGGGCGACAAGGCGCCCAGGCCAAAGGCTTTCACTCCCTTGGGGAAATCTTACACCAGTCTGTTCCACCGGTTGAAGCAAGTAGGGTTGCTAAATCCGGTTGAAGCTAAGCTACCAAATCCTCTTCCAAAGAACCTGGACCATTCAGTAAATTGTGCCTACTGCTCAGGATGTCCGGGACACGATACGGAAAAGTGTTGGAAGTTGAAGACGGCCATCCAAGAGCTCATCGACACTCGCAGGATTGAGGTCCAGACTCCAACAGAGCCCAACATCAACCAAAACCCACTTCCAACTCATCATGAGACCAACATGATCGAGTTGGTACGGGTAGAAGAAGGAAAGGAGAAAGCCTCTCAGACTGTAATGATGATCAAGTCTAGCGGGGTAGGAATGAGAAAGGGGCCGAGCCTTGATGAGCCATCCATTTGCAAGAAGGACTTACCAGGAGGGTCGGAAGCAGAAAAGGGAAGTATGAACGAAGTACCGGTGAGGCCGGGGGAAGCAAAAATAGTTGTACCAGGGGTAGTAACCAAGCCCGTCTTGACGGTGGCAGGTGTTCGAATGGATCCTTTCATCATCAAGCCAGCAATACAGTTTCCAATAACTGATAGCAGAGCTATTCCATGGAATTATGATCGGACCACGACAACCTACAAAGGAAAGGAAGTGAAAGAGGAAGTTTGCGAAGCGCAAGGTTTGACCCGCTCGGGGAGATGTTTTGCCCCTGCGGAATTGAGGAAGATCACTCCGGCAACACTGAAAAAGCCGGTAACTGACGAAGAGGCAGAAGAATTCCTGAAAAAGATGAAGCTGCATGATTATTCCGTCCTAGAACAGCTGAAGAAGACTCCTGCGCAAATCTCATTGCTATCCTTGCTGATACATTCTGAGGAACACCGGCAAGCTTTGATGAAAGTATTGAATGAGGCACATGTACCCGATAAAATCTCAGTAAGTCATTTGGAGAAGATCACCAATAGGATCTTCGAGGCGAATCGGATCACCTTCACCGACGATGAATTGCCCGAGGAAGGCACCGAGCACAACAAGGCTTTATATCTTACGGTAAAGTGTGAGGAGTCGGTGGTTACCAAAGTCCTTGTCGATAATGGGTCCAGTGCTAACATATGTCCTCTCTCAACACTGAACAAGTTGAAAGTGGACACCGGCAGGATACGCAAGAACAGCATATGTGTTCGAGGGTTTGATGGAGGAGGCAAGGCATCGGTCGGGGACATAGTGTTAATCTTGACAATTGGACCCGTGGAGTTCACCATGGAATTCCAGGTGCTGGACATGGTAGTATCATATAACCTTCTGATAGGGCGACCATGGATCCATGCCGCAAGAGTGGTTCCATCCAGCCTACACCAACTCGTCAAGTTTGAGTGGGACCAACAGGAGATCGTCGTCCATGGAGAGAATGATCTACAACCAGACACTGTCGTCCCCTTCGTTGAGACAGAAGAAGATGTTGGGCCATGGGTATACCAGATCTACGATGTGGTATCCGCCAACCGAGTTCCAGAAGGGGAATGCATTCCCAATGACAGAATAATTACTGCAGATGTCATGGTGGCTCATGAAATGTTGAGACATGGTTTCATACCCGGCAAAGGTCTAGGTGCATCTCTGCAAGGAATCATACGACCGGTATCTGTGGTCGAAAACGTGGGAACCTTCGGCTTGGGATTCAAGCCAACATCAGAGGACATCCAGCAAGCCAAAAGGAATAAGCAGAAGACATGGGTGCTCCCGAAGCCTATTCCACGCCTTTCCCAATCTTTCGTCAGGTCTGGAGTAAGAGGACATCCGACGACAAAGATTCCCGGTCCTACGATTAGGCCGGACGAAGAGTTCTTAAGGAAGTTCGAGGACCTATTCGCAGATGTATGTATGCTCGAGGATGGTGAAGGATCCAGCCATGCCGAGATACAGTTTGTGGGACCAAAGGCAAAACTGAATAATTGGAAGGCTACTCCTCTCCCTGTCCGGAAGGAGTCTTGGTAGTTTGTTTTGGATTGTTTTCTTTCGAAATTTTGTGTTGGGGGTTGTCCCCGGAGTAAAATCCAGTTGTTTTAATTCATTTTGATTTAAGTTTGCAAGTTTGTTTTTCCTTGTACTGTTCCCATTAATGAAATTTGGTTCCCTTCGTGTCTAATTTTGTTTATTTTTCTTCTTTTTAATTTTCTGAACAGCCTTCTTTCAACTGATCTTAATGATATGGCGTGCTTAAAGATTAACCAATCCAGTCTAGAAAGTCAATCGGGTTTGGAAATAATAATGCATGAAATAAGAAGTGACGAGAGTGAACCGGAATACGGCAATGATGAAGCCGTAGAAGAAATCGGTGAAGAATTAAGTCACTTCGAGGAAAAACCCAAACCAAATTTAAATGATACTGAGGCTGTTAATCTGGGGGACACAGATGACGTCAAAGAAACCAGAATAAGTGTCCATATTGAACCCAACCTGAAAGAAGAATTGATCAAAACACTCATGGAGTTTAGAGACATTTTCGCATGGTCGTACGACGACATGCCAGGACTCAGCACTGATCTAGTGGTTCATAAATTACCCACTGATCCGGCATGCCCGCCCGTCAAACAAAAACTGCGAAAATTTAAGACGGAGATGAGTGTAAAGATCAAGGAGGAAGTAACCAAGCGGTTGCAGGCAAAAGTCATTCGTGTCACTCGATACCCAGAATGGTTGGCTAACGTAGTACCAGTGCCAAAGAAAGACGGAAAGATCAGAGTATGCGTGGACTACCGCAATCTCAACAAGGCGAGTCCTAAGGATAATTTCCCGCTTCCCAATATCCATATCCCGATTGATAATTGCGCCGGACGTGAAATCGGATCCTTTGTGGACTGCTACGCGGGATATCATCAGATCTTGATGGATGAAGAGGACGCAGAAAAGACGGCTTTTATCACACCGTGGGGGACTTATTGCTACCGGGTGATGCCATTCGGTTTGAAGAACGCAGGGGCAACATACACGAGAGCGATGACTACGGTATTCCATGACATGATACACAAAGAAATTGAAGTGTACGTGGACGATGTGATCATAAAATCTAGACGTCAAGAAGATCACATTGCCGATCTCAGGAAGTTTTTCCAAAGACTGCGAAGATATGATATCAAGCTTAATCCAGCCAAATGTGCATTCGGAGTTCCGTCAGGAAAGTTGCTAGGATTCATCGTCAGCCGACGGGGCATTGAATTGGACCCATCCAAAATCAAGTCCATCCAGGAGTTACCCCCGCCAAGGAATAAAACAGAGGTAATGAGTTTGTTGGGAAGGTTAAATTACATCAGTAGGTTTATTGCTCGGCTTACAGCAACCTGTGAGCCCATATTCCGTCTGTTGAAGAAAGACGCTGCGATAGAATGGACGACAGAATGTCAGGAAGCGTTTGACCAAATCAAAGGGTATCTGTCAAACCCACCCGTATTGGTTCCGCCCGAACCGGGTAGACCCCTGATTCTTTATCTAACGGTTTTGGAGAATTCGTTCGGCTGCGTACTGGGGCAGCATGATCTTACTGGCAGGAAGGAACGGGCCATTTACTATCTCAGTAAGAAATTCACGGTCCACGAGGTTAAGTACACTCATTTGGAAAAGACCTGCCGTGCTTTGACTTGGGTAGCCCAAAAGCTGAAACATTATTTGTCTTCTTACACCACTTACCTCATTTCGCGTTTGGATCCGTTGAAGTATATTTTCCAGAAACCTATGCCTACAGGAAGGTTAGCAAAATGGCAAATATTACTTACAGAGTTCGACATCATATATGTGACAAGGACGGCTATGAAAGCTCAAGCCCTCGCCGATCACTTGGCTGAGAATCCTGTTGATGACGGATACGAACCTTTGAGGACATATTTTCCAGACGAAGAAGTACTGCAGATTGATGGGTTGGAGTTAACCGAGGATCCGGGGTGGAAGCTTTTCTTCTACGGAGCGGCGAACACAAAAGGAGTCGGAGTAGGGGCTGTGCTTATCTCTGAAACAGGACATCATTATCCTGTTATTGCTCAACTGCGTTTTCATTGTACCAATAATATGGCCGAGTACGAGGCATGTATCTTGGGGTTGCGATTAGCGGTGGACATGGATGTACAGACGTCTTGGTCTTGGGGGACTCGGACCTTCTGGTACATCAGATTCAGGGAGAATGGGAAACCAGAGATTTAAAGCTTATCCCGTATCGTCGGTGTTTGCATGATCTGACCAAACGCTTTCGATCAGTAGAATTCAGGCACATCCCAAGGATGCATAATGAGGTTGCAGACGCTCTAGCTACTTTAGCGTCAATGCTACATCACCCGGACAAGGTTCGTGTCGATCCGTTACATATTCAGGTCCGGAATCAACATGCTTATTGCAATATGATAGAGGAAGAGATGGATGGCGAGCCATGGTTTCATGATGTCAAGGAATACCTCAGGTTAGGAATATACCCAGAGCAAGCAACTGGAGATCAAAAGAGAGCTATTCGGCGATTGGCGAACGGATTTTTCCTTAGTGGAGGGGTACTGTACAAAAGGACCCCAGATTTGGGATTGTTGAGATGTATAGATGCGAGTCAAGCCACAATAGTGATGACAGATATACACTCCGGAGTTTGTGGACCACACATGAGCGGATATGTATTGGCAAAGAAGATTCTTCGAGCGGGATATTACTGGCTCACTATGGAGCGTGATTGTATAAGTTTCGTGCGAAGATGTCATCAGTGTCAGATACACGGAGATTTGATTCATTCTCCACCGACTGAATTGCATACAATGTCGGCACCATGGCCGTTTGTTGCATGGGGTATGGATGTTATTGGACCTATAGAGCCTGCGGCTTCCAATGGTCATAGGTTCATTCTGGTAACGATCGATTATTTTACCAAGTGGGTGGAGGCCAAAACATTCAAATCGGTGACCAAGAAGGCGGTGGTGGATTTCGTACATTCCCACATCATCTGCAGGTTTGGAATTCCAAAGATAATCATCACAGATAACGGTGCCAATCTTAACAGCGGATTGATGAAGGAGGTCCGCCAACAGTTCAAGATCACACACCGAAATTCCACACCGTATCGTCCCAAAGCAAATGGTGCGGTTGAGGCAGCAAACAAGAATATAAAGAAGATATTGAGGAAGATGGTAGAAGGGTCCAGGCAATGGCATGAAAAGTTACCATTCGCATTGTTAGGTTATCGCACTACCGTCCGGACTTCGGTAGATGCAACTCCTTACTTGTTGGTGTATGGGACTGAAGCAGTAATACCAGCAGAAGTTGAAATACCATCCTTCCGAATTGTCGCTGAAGCTGAGATTGATGACGACGAGTGGGTCAAAACCCGATTAGAGCAATTGAGCTTGATCGATGAAAAGAGATTGACAGCAGTGTGTCACGGCCAATTGTATCAAAAGAGAATGGCGAGAGCATATAACAAGAAGGTACGTCCCAGGAAATTTGAAGTGGGACAGCATGTGCTGAAGAGAGTTCTACCACATCAGGCCGAAGCGAAAGGCAAGTTCGCTCCAAATTGGCAGGGACCATTTGTGGTGACTAGAGTATTATCCAACGGCGCTCTATGTCTAACTGATGTTGAGGGAAGATGCACCGATATGGCTATCAATTCTGATGCAGTTAAGAGATATTATGTGTAATTCTTTAATGCATTTGTCAACGTTTGGTTTTGTTTGTGTATATTTGGCATTTTTCGGAGAATGAAATGACAGAGGCAATTTTTCTACTACCCAAACACTTTAACCCTTGTTTTCCCCTTTGAGCCTTAATTATTCTTTCATATACCCTCTTTCGGAATCATCAAGAAAGATGTGTAACAAAATAGAAAAAGAAACAAAGAAAAAAAAAAAAACAAGAAAAAGTGAACTACGTTCGACCTGATTCCTCAAGAAGGATACGTAGGCGCCACACGGCTCGGTCATAATAAAATAAAACTCAAAAGTTCCCCAAGCAACAAAACTGGGGCAGAAGTCATTATTTCATTTGAAAAATGGTGTGGATTCCGAAAGTTGTAATGAGTTAACCGTTGAGGTTAAACCCTTTTTCTTTAGCCTCACGCGTAGAAACCACATTAAGAACCAAAAAGACCTCTCGATCAGTATTTGAGAAATGCCAAGTCATGCGAATGAAAGCCAAAAGTGACATCCCGACCCTCGATTGAATCCAGGATGCACAAGCCGAAAAGGGATAATGCTCTAGAGGGAATCTCATGGGTGATACCCCACCACAGGGAAAGAAAGCGTAAATGAGAGAGTCTTAACGGTGAAAACTCTCGCGGGCACCTTAAGGCGAAGAAAGTTGAGAGAAATAAAATGAGAGAGTCTTACGGTGAAAACCTTTACGGGTACCCTAAGGCGACGGGAGATAGAGAAACGAGAGAATCTCATTAGTGAAAACCCTGAAGGGCACTATGAGGTGACAAGGCGAGATGGTTACAAGATGTCTGCATGAGACAAGGTTGGGACATTCATTTGCTTATAGCGAAACGCGGTCATCAGAAAGTGATTGACATAAATAGACTGGTTAGATTAATCTCAAAGGCATGGCATAACCATTTGATCAGTTATACATTCAGATAAGTTTTTCCCAGTTTTGAGTTCAGAAAAGTTTTCCCTTTCTTTTTGTCATTCGCGGTCAGCATTCTTTATTTCATTTTTTTTTTTTATCTATCATTTTTCTCTCCTTTTAAAAAATTTCTTTTTCAAAGCTTACTACCAAGTTTCCCAAAGCGGTACAATGAAGATGAATAGGCGTGGAACGAGGCAATAAGGCAAAAGTCGTTCCGATATTAAGGTTGGAATAACAAGTTGATTGGAAGGTTCACGGGAATTATGGAGTACGATGGACAAATATTACACATCCGGAAGATGATTTCTCACAACGGATCATCGACTAAGAAGGGTCGGATCAAACTGGAAGTAGGAATAAAAGAGAGAGATGAGAGACCATCTGTGGAAAGAGCACCCTCCCCAGCAAATGTCAATGTCATCCCCAAAAGTTCGAGAGAGGCCAAGCAGCTGAAAGAGAAAAGGAAAATTGCCCCAGCGAGAGCGGCATTACCACTCACGATTTTTGAAGCTAACAATTTTTCTTTGATTTAAAGCAGGAAAAGAGGGTTCGTCGGCGTAAAAGCATGCCACGTAGAAGGTCATCAAACTGGGGCAGAAAATTTTCTCCGATTGCGAAAATTTTCTTGAAAGCAAATACCCAGTGGATAAGGATAGAAAGCAACACACGATTTTGGGAAATACCAGTTTCGGGCAGAATAGTTTTGAAAGAGGCCCGACAATGCGAGGAAGTGATCTTTGAGCCGGTATCATCCCCAGCAGCATTATATCCTACAAGTTTTCAAGGGAGCAAAACACGAACCCCGAAGGAGGTCTGGAAGAAGGAAGAGGAAAAGGGGTCCCCCGCCAGGGTAATCCTTAGTTAATGACATTTCGACCCCCGGCAAGTCCAAGAGAGAATGAAGGATGAAGGAAATAAAGAATACCTCCTCAGTAGCATTATCACCAGCAGGTGAGTGAACAGTTCCGAAGATATCTCCAACAGTCAAAGGAAATATAACACGACCTAGGGGAAAAGCAATTCCAAAACAAGGTAATTCAGAAGAAAAGGTGGCCCAAGAGACGATGCAAGAAGAAGAAAATGGTACATGAAGCAAAGGAAGGCGATATGGATGGGATGGAGTTAGTGAAGTTATAGTTAAAGTCAGGGAGCCCGCCTGAAAAATGGAGTGCTGATTTAGTTTTGAAGTTGTAGTTGAAGTCAGGGAGCCTGCCTGAAGAATGGAGTGGCGATTTAGTTTTGAAGTTGTAATTGAAGTCAGGGAGCCCGCCTGAAGAATGGAGTGGCGATTTAGTTTTGAAGTTGTAGTTGAAGTCAGGGAGCCCGCCTGAAGAATGGAGTGGCGATTTATTTTGAAGTTGTAATTGAAGTCAGGGAGCCCGCCTGAAGAATGGAGTGGCGATTTATTTTGAAGTTGTAGTTGAAGTCAGGGAGCCCGCCTGAAGAATGGAGTGGCGATTTTATTTTGAAGTAGTAGTTGAAGTCAGGGAGCCCGCCTGGAGAATGGAGTGGCGATTTAGTTTTGAAGTTATAGTTGAAGTCGGGGAGCCCGCCTGAAGAATGGAGTGGCGATTTATTTTTTAATTTGAAGTCAGGTGCCCGCCTGAAGAATGGAGTGGCAATTTATTTCGAAGTTTGTTGTTGAAGTCAGGTGCCCGCCTAAAGAATGGAGTGGCAATTTATGATGAGAGTTTGTCGATAAAGTCGGAAGACTGCCGGAAAAGCAGAACGGCGTCTCAATTTCTAAGATTTGATAAGGATAGTGAACAATTGGAAAGTGACGGAGTCTAACGAGAATCCCCAGCATGAATTCAAGTTCATAATCGGAAGGAAGGCAACAAGGATCAGAAAGATAGATTCAGACTTCGAAGCAGAATAGTTCAAAGATCACAAGGAAGGGACCAATGGTCGGAGTTCGGCGATCAAGATAGACCAAAATAACAGTCGGCAAAAGAGAAGAAGCATGTGAAGAAACATCAGAACCAGCAAGATGGCAATGAACATGACAAGATCAAGCTGGAAAGATAGATAAGAGTTTGCAATACTGTAACTTAGTCTAGCTTCTTATTTTGTTTAGCACGGTGTAATAAGGAGATCAGTTAAGCAGTGGCAACAGCAGCAACAGCAGTAACAGCAAGATCACAGCAGTCATGGTAGTCCCAGCTACCAAAACTTCCCGAACTACATTGACCTGATTCCTGTTTAGCCCAGGATATGTAGGAGGCCTCCGAAGCAAAGGCTCGGTCAGACTCTTTCAAAATGCTTCCCACGGAGTATTCAAACGGGCAAAAATCGCTCATATTTGCTCATTTATCTTTGCACGAAAACTCTTCGTTGTTTCCGCGCAAAGAGGGGCAGCTGTGAGCACGTGATTTTTGCCTAACATGAATTACTCCCACAAAATCAAAAAAAAAAAAAAAATGGTCTATTTTTTACGTTGTATATTTTTTGTGAATTTTCGTGTTATTTTTTGGTAAGTGTTTGTATTCATATAAGCATGATTATATATGTTAAATTGATAAAAAATACAAAAATAGGTCGTGTTTACATTTTTTATATAACTTTGAAATTAGGAGTAATTAATTTTATCTTACAAAATGAAAATCACAAAAATAATTCATCTTTTACATTTTTTAGCATTTGAGTGCTTAGTTGTGTATTTATGTCTAATTGATATTTAATTATATATAACGATTGTTAGTACAATTAGTATTAGTTAATTTGACTTGATTTTTTAGTATAGTTAGGATTTTTATTTTTTCATAAATTAGGAGTTAAATTAAGAGGGAGGAAATAATTAAAACTTGGTTTGTAATTCGGATTGGGCCATTTGAAACTGGACCAGGCCCAAATATTACATCCAAACCCAACCAAATAACCCATTTCCAGTTGAACCGACCCGGCCCCATGTTAACTCATTTGATCTCAGCCGTTGGTCGTTAAAATCCAACGGCTAAGATTAAGTCTTGATTTTAATACCCAAGTGTGACGACCCAAAGGGTCATCACTTGTTTTATTAATCATTCCGAGCTTTGGAGGTCTTGAAAACCTCATTTATAGCTGCCTCGATTTGCGTGCACAGTCCGGGCACAAAGGCTGGAAAAATAATTATGTTGAAATATGTGAAATATGTGAAAAAGTAGAAGAATTTTGATATTAATATTGATATGGTTGACTTTGGTCAACATTTTTGGTAAACGGACCCGGATCCGTGATTTGACTATTTCAGAAAATCCGTAGAAAAATATGGAGCTTGGGCATATGTCCGGAATTGAAATCCGAGGTCTAGAACCCCGGTAAAAGAATTTTTCTGTTAAATTGTTTTCTGAAAATGTTTAAGGAAAATGAAACTGAATTTTGATTAAAAGATACTGGTATCGGGCTCGTATTTTGGTTCCGACGCCCGGTACAGGTCATATATATTGGTTAAGCGCTTCCTGTAAAGTTTGGTTGAAAACGGACGTCGTTTGACGTGTTTCGGCCTTAAATTGGAAATCTTGGAAATTATGAAATTTTAGAGAATTCTTGAGTTTTAAGGCTAAATTCCTTGATAATGATGTTATTTTGGTGATTTGATCGCGCGAGCAAGTTCGTATGATGTTTTTGAGTTAGTATACATATTTGGTTTGGAGCCCCGAGGGCTCGGGAGTGTTTCGGAAGTGGTTCGGGGTGTTTTTGGATTTGAAAAACACAGCAGAAATTCTGCTGTTTCTGCAGAGGGATTTTGTTCTATGCGATCGCATAGGTGTAGCTGCGATCGCATAGAGCAAAGAATAGAGGTCCCAAATTCCTTCTGTGCGATCGCAATAGATCCCATGTGATCGCATAGCTTCCACTTTTCCTCCTATGCGATCGCATGCTGTCCTTCGCGATCGCATAGAGTAAGACTGAGGCCCAGAATTTCCTTCTATGCGATCGCGTACCATTCCCTGCGATCGCATAGAGTAATTTCGGTTCATTCATTTCCTTCTATGCGATCGCATAAGACCTCCGCGATCGCATAGAGTAATTTTGTTGTCCCCATTTTCCTTCTATGCGATCGCATCACAGGCCCTGCGATCGCATAGAGTAAATTTTCGCCCAGTGAATTTAAGACAGAAACAGAACAGAAACGGGATAAAAATCCCATTTCTGTTCAACTCTTTTCTCCACAACATTTTAGGCGATTTTGAGGCATTTCTTCATCAAAGTTCATTGGGTAAGTATTGTTAACTCATTTTCTTCATTTTTCATCAACATCAATCAAATCCTTAGGCTTAAACATGTATAAATTGGTTGAAAATTTGAGAAATGGGTATAGTTAGGGCTTTCAAAGAAATTACAATTTAGACCTCGTTTTGGAGTCGAACTTAAGAACAAATTGTATATTTGAACTCATGGAAGATTGGGTGAAATTATTTTGGTTCGAAACTTGAGTTTCGATTATGTGGGCTCGGGGTCGATTTTTACTATTCCGGGCAGAATGTTGTAAAAACCATATTTAGCAATATGAACTAGTTTGTTAAGTAGAATTGATGATATTAAATTAATTGTGTATAGATACGATTGGATTGGAGTCAAATTCAAAAGGAAAAGACATTTCAACGGGGTGAATTGTTCATAAGCATTCGAGGTAAGTGTTTGTTCTATCCTAGCTTGAGGGAATAGGATTATATGTTATGTGTTATGTGATCGAGTGCGGTGTATGGGCTGTGGTGACGAGCATCCATACATTGGCGTCTAGTATGACCGTGAGTCGTTGGAAAATGATATTTTGAGATATATTATAGGTAAATCGTTATTGTTCTCCCTTGTTGGGACTTGTTGTGAAGATAATTATTGATTGCCCTTGATGGGACGATTTATGAATTGTTGTTTCTTTCTTTGCCCTTAACTGTGATTGTTATTTGGGAGAGGAAGAGAGATAATGCACGAAGGGTGATGCCGTGCCATGTTTATTATTGATTATGCACGAAGGATCATGCCGTGCCATGTTTATTATTGATTATGCACGAAGGATCATGCCGTGCCATGTTTATTATTGATTATGCACGAAGGATCATGCCGTGCCATGTTTATTATTGATTATGCACGAAGGATCATGCCGTGCCCTATTATTGATTATGCACGAAGGATCATGCCGTGCCCTATTATTGAACCATGTACGAAGGATCATGCCGTACTATGGATGTGAGGATGAGAGTAAAAGCACGAAGGGTGATGCCGTGCAACTGTTTGCTATTCCTTGAATTGATATTATTTGTGTTTACATTACACTTTGTTTTTCCTTGTGAAATTATTAACTGTGGGTAATTGTTGAATTCTTCAAGATATTCCTTATTGTGTTAATACTTGATTATTTCTTGTTATGTTGTAGTACACATATATATATATATTGAATTGCACAGGTTTACGTGGGTGTCTGGTCCTAGGCTTGTCACTACTTCGCCGGGATAGGCCAGGCACTTACCAGCACATGGGGTCGGTTGTGCTGATGCTACACTTCTGTGCGTTTTTGCACAGGTCCAGGTTACGATCAGGAGCAACAGCAGCAGTAAATAGATTGCGTGGAAGTTGATCATTTGAGACTAAGGTAGCTTGCAGACGTCCGCAGGCCGGCGTCTCTTCCTTTAATTATGTTAATAGCTGTAGTCTCATTGTTTCGAGACAAACAGAATTATGTTCTATTTTCTTCGGACTTTTATGTGTAGTATTCCATAGTAGTTTGTGAGTTGGTGACTCCAAGTCTTGGGTAGAGGATTTCAGTATGATTTTTACCTCGTGATTTATTATTTCCATTTCGATAAAGTATTCCGCATTTATTTAATTAAAATTGTGTTAAAAATAGGATAGTATGAACACGGTGGCTTGCCTAGCTACCACGAGTAGGCGCCAACACGATCCCGATATTGGGGGGAAAATCCGGGTCGTGACAAGTTGGTATCAGAGCTCTAGGTTACATAGGTCTCACCACTCACGAACAAGCTTAGTAGAGTTTGAGAGGTAGGTACCGAGACGTCTGTACTTGTCCTCCAGAGTCTATTGAGTTAGGAAAAAGTCTCTCATTTGTTCTTTCTTGTCGTGCTACTTGATCCTCAATTACTGATTGAATTTCTATTCTGTCCTTTCGCAGATGGTAAGGACACGCACTTCTTCGTCCGCCGACCAGCAGCCTGAGCCCCAGACAGCTCCTGTGAGGGGCAGGGGTCGAGGCCGTATCAGAGGCCGTGGTAGGGGTAGAGCTCAGCCCCAGGCAGCTACCCCAGAGGTGGAGCCCCATATTGAGATTGACGAGGAGGTTCCGATTCCGGCAGCTCCAGTGGGCCCAGCTCAGGTCCCAGGAGAGGCTTTGATTACCCCGGATCTCCGGGATGCTTTGGTCAGAATAGCGGGATTCATGGACAGCATTGCCAGAGCGGGTTTATTATCAGTTGCCCCAGCTACTTCTCAGGCTGGAGGAGGGGCCCAGACTCCTATTGCTCATACTCCGGAGCCGGTAGCTCCTCAGCCTCAGGCACCAGTAATTCAGCCAGCTGTGGCCACTCAGTCAGGTACCACAGCTCATACCGGTGATGGAACGGCCATGACTTCTGATTCGTTATGGAGGCTTGATCGGTTCTCCAAGCTATTTACCACTACATTCAGTGGAGCCGCATCAGAGGATCCTCAGGACTTTTTATTCAGTTGCCATGAGATTCTCAAGACTATGGGGATCGTGGAGACAAACGGAGTTGATTTTTGTACTTTCAGACTTGCAGGATCCGCCAAGACTTGGTGGAGAGATTATTGCCTGACTCGACCAGCAGGGTCCCCAGCTCTATCATGGGACCGGTTTGCGGAACTATTTATGGAGAAGTTTCTCCCTACTACTCAGCGGGATTTACTTCGGAGGCAGTTTGAGCGCCTCCATCAGGGCACTATGACAGTTACACAGTATGAGACGAGGTTTATCGACTTGGCTCGTCATGCAGTAGTGATACTTCCCACTGAGCGGGAGAGGGTCCGCAAGTTTATAGATGGGCTTAATCATCCGATTAGACTCCAGATGGCTATGGGCGTGGGGAGTGACATATCATTTCAGGAGGCAGCCAATGCAGCACGCAGAGTTGAGATGGCTCTTGCTAGGGGAGGCGGTTATTCTTCGGATAAGAGGCCTCGTCATTCAGGTAGATTTGGTGGTTCTTCCTCTGGTAGCAGAGAATCCTTTGATAGAGGCCGGTCTTCCAGGCCTTTTCATTCCGCCCTTCAGGCTTCACAGGGTGGATCAGGTGATCGTGGTTCTCGGGGGTATTATTCAGACCAGTCTCCTATTAGTGCTCAGCCTCTTCAGAGCGTTCGTGGAGGCCATTCGGGTCGTCAGGGCCAGCAGCCCTATCAGTCTAAGAGTTGCTACGGTTGTGGCGACCCGGGTCATTTTATCAGGAATTGCCCTATAGCAGCGGGCAACTCTCAGCAGCGAGGTCCTCGTCCTATGATTCAGGCCCCAGCTGACCCTCAGCCTGCCCAGCCGGCCAGAGGCGGGGGTAGGGATTATAGAGGTGGAGGTCGAGACCGTAGAGGTGGAGACCGTCCAGCGAGAGGTAGAGGTCAGCCAGTTGATGGTCGTCCTAGAGACGCAGCTCAGAGGGGAGGTGCGGATCCCCGATTCTATGCTTTACCAGCCAGGCCAGAGGCAGAGGCATCAGATGCTGTGATTACAGGTACTATTCTTGTGTGTGGCAGAGGTGCTTCAGTATTATTTGACCCTGGATCTACATATTCCTATGTGTCTTCCTACTTCGCACCGTATTTGGCTGTGCCCAGCTGTGCTCTGGATATTCCAGTTTGTGTGGCTACGCCAGTGGGTGACTCTATTGTAGTCGATCGGGTGCATCGTGCGTGCGTAGTTATATTTGGGGGTCTTGAGACCCGTATTGATCTGTTGCTCTTGGATATGGTAGATTTTGATGTCATATTGGGGATGGACTGGTTGTCCCCATACCATGCTATTCTTGATTGTCATGCTAAGACCTGTCACCTTAGCCTTGCCGGAATCACCCCGATTAGAGTGGAAGGGTACCTCAAGCCACTCCGTTCGCACTGTTATTTCTTATGTTAAGGCTCGACGTATGGTCGAGAAGGGTGTCTAGCTTATTTGGCTTATGTTCGTGATTCCAGCGCAGAAGTTCCTTCCATTGATTCAGTCCCTATTGCACGGGAGTTTCCTGAGGTTTTTCCTTCAGACCTGCCGGGCATGCCACCCGACAGGGATATTGACTTCTGTATTGATTTGGCACCGGGCACTCAGCCCATCTCTATTCCACCTTATCGTATGGCCCCGCCGGAGTTAAAGGAGTTGAAAGATCAGTTGCAGGACCTTCTTGAGAAGGGTTTTATCAGGCCCAGTGTTTCCCCCCGGGGAGCACCTGTATTATTTGTAAAGAAGAAGGATGGCTCGATGCGGATGTGTATTGATTACCGGCAGTTAAACAAAGTGACTATCAAAAATAAATATCCACTGCCGAGGATTGATGATTTGTTTGACCAGCTCCAGGGAGCGAGGGTATTCTCTAAGATAGACTTGAGGTCAGGCTACCATCAGCTGAAGATCAGGGCGGCTGACATTCCTAAGACGACCTTTCGCTCTAGATATGGGCATTATGAGTTCTTGGTCATGTCCTTCGGGTTGTCCAATGCCCCAGCAGCATTCATGGAGTTGATGAATCGGGTATTCAGGCCTTACTTAGATCTGTTCGTGATAGTCTTCATAGATGACATCCTGGTATACTCCCGCAGCCAGGAAGAGCACGAGCAGCACCTCAAAGTGGTTCTTCAGACTCTGAAGGATAATCAGCTATATGCCAAATTTTCAAAATGTGAGTTCTGGCTGAGTTCGGTAGCATTTCTGGGTCACATTGTATCCGTGGAAGGTATTCAGGTAGACCCAAAGAAGGTTGAGGCGGTCCAGAATTGGCCTCGACCAGCTTCA
This sequence comes from Nicotiana noctiflora, assembly GCA_032618575.1. Classification (NCBI taxonomy): domain Eukaryota; kingdom Viridiplantae; phylum Streptophyta; class Magnoliopsida; order Solanales; family Solanaceae; genus Nicotiana; species Nicotiana noctiflora. Next base: position 68,790 of record JASVEL010014163.1, read on the forward strand.
GTGACTGAGATCCGGAGTTTCTTGGGATTAACAAGTTACTATCGTCGTTTTGTAGAGGGGTTTTCTTCTATTGCAGCCCCGATGACCAGATTGACCCAGAAGGGTGTTCAGTTTCGGTGGTCAGAGGAGTGTGAGGCGAGCTTTCAGAAGCTCAAGACAGCCTTGACCACCGCACCAGTGTTGATACTACCTATAAGTACAGGGCCTTATAGAGTTTATTGTGACGCATCTCGTACAGGGCTTGGAGCGGTATTGATGCAGGATGGTAAGGTTATCGCTTATGCTTCGAGGCAGTTAAAGATACATGAGAAGAATTATCCAGTTCATGATCTTGAGTTAGCAGCAGTGGTTCATGCCTTAAAGATCTGGAGGCATTATCTATATGGTGTGACATGTGAGGTGTACACCGATCACAAAAGCCTACGGTACTTGTTCAAACAGAAGGAGTTGAATCTACGACAGCGGAGATGGTTAGAGTTGCTAAAAGACTATGATGTTACTATATTATATCACCCAGGTAAGGCCAATGTGGTGGCCGATGCATTGAGTAGAAAGTATGCCGGCATGGGTAGTCTTGCATATATTCCGGTCAATCAGAGACCATTAGCTCTAGATGTCCAGGCCTTAGCCAACTGGTTCGTGAGATTAGACATTTCTGAGCCTAGCAGGGTGTTAGCCTGCACGGTCGCTCGTTCTTCTTTATTAGAGCGTATCCGTGAGAGGCAATTTGATGATCCTCATTTGCGTGAGTTGAGAGATACGGTACAGCGGGGAGGTGCCACACAGGTAAATCTAGATGATGATGGGGTATTGAAATTGCAGGGTCGAGTTTGTGTGCCCAATGTCGAAGGAATTCGAGAGTTGATCTTAGCAGAGGCCCACAGTTCGCGGTATTCTATTCACCCAGGTGCTGCGAAGATGTACCAGGACTTACGGCAACACTATTGGTGGCGCAGAATGAAGAAAGATATCGTTGTGTATGTCGCTCGGTGTCTAAACTGTCAGCAGGTGAAATATGAGCACCAGAGACCTGGTGGTGTATTCCAAAGGATTGAAATTCCCGAGTGGAAATGGGAGCGGATCACTATGGACTTCGTTACTGGACTTCCTTTGACTCGGAGGAAATTTGATGCTATTTGGGTCATTATTGATAGACTGACCAAATCAGCACACTTTATTCCAGTATCTGTCTCCTACTCGTCGGAGAGGTTAGCGGAGGTTTACATTAGGGAGATTGTTCGTCTCCATGGGGTGCCGGTATCTATTATCTCTGATCGGGGTACGCAGTTTACCTCGCGGTTCTGGAGAGCGGTTCAGCAGGAGTTAGGCACCCAGGTTCAGTTGAGTACAGCATTTCATCCTCAGACGGATGGCCAGTCCGAGAGGACTATTCGGATTCTTGAGGACATGCTTCGAGCCTGTGTTATTGATTTCGGAGGCTCGTGGGATCAGTTTCTACCATTAGCAGAGTTCGCCTACAATAACAGTTACCAATCTAGCATCCAGATGGCTCCGTATGAGGCGTTGTATGGTAGGCGATGTCGATCACCAGTAGGATGGTTTGAACCGGGAGAGGCTCGGTTGTTGGGTACAGACTTAGTTCAGGAGGCCTTGGATAAGGTCAAGACTATTCAGGAGAGATTGCGTTCAGCTCAGTCTAGGCAAAAGACTTATGCGGATCGTAAGGTTCGAGATGTAGATTTCATGATTGGTGAACGAGTATTGCTCCGAGTGTCGCCTATGAAGGGCGTGATGAGGTTTGGGAAGAAGGGAAAGCTCAGCCCTAGGTATATTGGTCCATTTGAGATTCTAGACAGAGTGGGAGGGGTGGCTTACAGATTAGCTTTGCCGCCTAGCTTATCAGCCGTGCATCCGGTTTTTCATGTATCTATGCTTCGGAGATACCACGGCGATCCCACACATGTGTTAGACTTCAGTACTGTCCAATTGGACAATGATCTATCTTACGAGGAGGAGCCGGTAGCCATTCTAGACCGGCAGGTTCGACAGTTGAGGTCGAAGAGTTATCCTTCTGTGCGTGTTCAGTGGAGAGGTCAGCCTCCTGAGGCATCGACCTGGGAGTCCGAGTCTGATATGCGGAGCCGTTACCCACACTTGTTTCCTGACTCGGTACTTCTTTCTTTTGTCCGTTCGAGGACGAACGGTTGTTTTAGAGGTGGAGATTGTGACGACCCAAAGGGTCATCACTTGTTTTATTAATCATTCCGAGCTTTGGAGGTCTTGAAAACCTCATTTATAGCTGCCTCGATTTGCGTGCACAGTCCGGGCACAAAGCTGGAAAAATAATTATGTTGAAATATGTGAAATATGTGAAAAAGTAGAAGAATTTTGATATTAATATTGATATGGTTGACTTTGGTCAACATTTTTGGTAAACGGACCCGGATCCGTGATTTGACTATTTCAGAAAATCCGTAGAAAAATATGGAGCTTGGGCATATGTCCGGAATTGAAATCCGAGGTCTAGAACCCCGGTAAAAGAATTTTTCTGTTAAATTGTTTTTTGAAAATGTTTAAGGAAAATAAAACTGAATTTTGATTAAAAGATACTGGTATCGGGCTCGTATTTTGGTTCCGACGCCCGGTACAGGTCATATATATTGGTTAAGCGCTTCCTGTAAAGTTTGGTTGAAAACGGACGTCGTTTGACGTGTTTCGGCCTTAAATTGGAAATCTTGGAAATTATGAAATTTTAGAGAATTCTTGAGTTTTAAGGCTAAATTCCTTGATAATGATGTTATTTTGGTGATTTGATCGCGCGAGCAAGTTCGTATGATGTTTTTGAGTTAGTATACATATTTGGTTTGGAGCCCCGAGGGCTCGGGAGTGTTTCGGAGGTGGTTCGGGGTGTTTTCGGATTTGAAAAACACAGCAGAAATTCTGCTGTTTCTGCAGGGGATTTTGTTCTATGCGATCGCATAGGTGTAGCTGCGATCGCATAGAGCAAAGAATAGAGGTCCCAAATTCCTTCTGTGTGATCGCAATAGATCCCATGCGATCGCATAGCTTCCACTTTTCCTCCTATGCGATCGCATGCTGTCCTTCGCGATCGCATAGAGTAAGACTGAGGCCCAGAATTTCCTTCTATGCGATCGCGTACCATTCTCTGCGATCGCATAGAGTAATTTCAGTTCATTCATTTCCTTCTATGCGATCGCATAAGACCTCCGCGATCGCATAGAGTAATTTTGTTGTCCCCATTTTCCTTCTATGCGATCGCATCACAGGCCCTGCGATCGCATAGAGTAAATTTTCGCCCAGTGAATTTAAGACAAAAACAGAACAGAAACGGGATAAAAATCCCATTTCTGTTCAACTCTTTTCTCCACAGCATTTTAGGCGATTTTGAGGCATTTCTTCATCAAAGTTCATTGGGTAAGTATTGTTAACTCATTTTCTTCATTTTTCATCAACATCAATCAAATCCTTAGGCTTAAACATGTATAAATTGGTTGAAAATTTGAGAAATGGGTATAGTTAGGGCTTTCAAAGAAATTACAATTTAGACCTCGTTTTGGAGTCGAACTTAAGAACAAATTGTATATTTGAACTCATGGAAGATTGGGTGAAATTATTTTGGTTCGAAACTTGAGTTTCGATTATGTGGGCCCGGGGCCGGTTTTTACTATTCCGGGCAGAATGTTGTAAAAACCATATTTAGCAATATGAACTAGTTTGTTAAGTAGAATTGATGATATTAAATCAATTGTGTATAGATACGATTGGATTGGAGTCAAATTCAAAAGGAAAAGACATTTCAACGGGGTGAATTGTTCATAAGCATTCGAGGTAAGTGTTTGTTCTATCCTAGCTTGAGGGAATAGGATTATATGTTATGTGTTATGTGATCGAGTGCGGTGTATGGGCTGTGGTGACGAGCATCCATACATTGGCGTCTAGTATGACCGTGAGTCGTTGGAAAATGATATTTTGAGATATATTATAGGTAAATCGTTATTGTTCTCCCTTGTTGGGACTTGTTGTGAAGATAATTATTGATTGCCCTTGATGGGACGATTTATGAATTGTTGTTTCTTTCTTTGCCCTTAACTGTGATTGTTATTTGGGTGAGGAAGAGATATAATGCACGAAGGGTGATGCCGTGCCATGTTTATTATTGATTATGCACGAAGGATCATGCCGTGCCATGTTTATTATTGATTATGCACGAAGGATCATGCCGTGCCATGTTTATTATTGATTATGCACGAAGGATCATGCCGTGCCATGTTTATTATTGATTATGCACGAAGGATCATGCCGTGCCCTATTATTGATTATGCACGAAGGATCATGCCGTGCCCTATTATTGAACCATGTACGAAGGATCATGCCGTACTATGGATGTGAGGATGAGAGTAAAAGCACGAAGGGTGATGCCGTGCAAACTGTTTGCTATTCCTTGAATTGATATTATTTGTGTTTACATTACACTTTGTTTTTCCTTGTGAAATTATTAACTGTGGTTAATTGTTGAATTCTTCAAGATATTCCTTATTGTGTTAATACTTGATTATTTCTTGTTATGTTGTAGTACACATATATATATATATTGAATTGCACAGGTTTACGTGGGTGTCTGGTCCTAGGCTTGTCACTACTTCGCCGGGATAGGCCAGGCACTTACCAGCACATGGGGTCGGTTGTGCTGATGCTACACTTCTGTGCGTTTTTGCACAGGTCCAGGTTACGATCAGGAGTAGCAGCAGCAGTAAATAGATTGCGTGGGAGTTGATCATATTTGAGACCGAGGTAGCTTGCAGACGTCCGCAGGCCCGGCGTCTCTTCCTTTAATTATGTTAATAGCTGTAGTCTCATTGTTTCGAGACAAACAGAATTATGTTATATTTCCTTCAGACTTTTATGTGTAGTATTCCATAGTAGTTTGTGAGTTGGTGACTCCAAGTCTTGGGTAGAGGATTTCAGTATGATTTTTACCTCGTGATTTATTATTTCCATTTCGATAAAGTATTCCGCATTTATTTAATTAAAATTGTGTTAAAAATAGGATAGTATGAACACAGTGGCTTGCCTAGCTACCACGAGTAGGCGCCATCACGATCCCGATATTGGGGGAAAAATCCGGGCCGTGACACCAAGACCCCAAAACCCTATTCTCATCTCATTTTTCACCCAAAATAACATCCCTACTCCAGCCTCACCCCAAAGCCGCCGACCGTAGCCTCACACCAAAGCCGCCGATCGTGACCTCTCCCACCAGCAACGCCGAACGACCAGCAACCACGCCGACCACCCCCGTCTTCAACCAACAGCCGCAAACCGACAAACCTTTAGCCAACAACCACCTCTCACCAGCCCCAAATGATTTCATGAACCCTAATAATTTTAAAGGCCGACTCGAGCCCCATTGACTGAAATTTAGGGGTCCAATGGACTCTATTCGAGGTGTTCTCGGTTGAGAACACTCCGATTAGAGCCCATTCGACTTCAAAAGGTCAAATCCGCTGGTATAAGTCCGTTCGTTCATATTTTTTCATCTCTGAGGTATTCTATCTTCTTTTCCTTCTGTTAATTAGCATCGTTATCTTTTTTCTTTCGATTTCCGTTAATTTTTCTGTTTTCCTCATCTCTTTGGGACCTTTTATTTGGTCGATCTGTTAGTTGTTATTCTTCGCTGTTTAACGGGTAATTGTGAGTCGAATTCGATTCGTTGTTAATATCGTTAAGTTGTTTGATATTGAAATTATGAAATGCTGTCCGAAATTGTGTAGTCACTGCTTGTCGGATTTGGTTGTCGATTACGCATATCGTAATCGGCTAATCGAATGTTGTCAAATACGTGTTCGCGTCAATTAGCTTCGTCGATTAGTTAGCTTCGTATTATTTTTCTTTCTTCCTCTCTTCTTTGGCCGAGAATACTGCTTTGTTGATTGTCAATTATAAGATTCTGTTTTGTCTATTTGATTACCAATGTTGTTGAATCACTGTTTTCGTCGAATAGTTAGCGTCGTATTTCTATTTTCGTCTTTGGCCGAGAATGATGAATCATTGTTCTGTCGATTTGATTGTTGCCGATTATACATGTTGTAATCGATTAAATGACGTCGATTAATTCTGTGGGTTCGTTTTGATTCGAACATTGGACCTTGATTAGCCGTTAACTTATTGTAGTATCACTGTTGGTTATAGTTATTCAATTGTAGTTGTTAACTATATATAGCTTCACTGTATGATTCATAGTAGTTGGTTTTGGTAGCTGTAATTGATATGATTGCCTGTAGGTCTGAGTTTTTTGATTTCATATTAGGAAATGATTTGGATATAGCTGTTTAGAAATCTGAAAAACCATACTCAAAGTTTCAAATGTGTAGCACATGGTAGGATCAGTTAAAGAGTTGTTTTAGTGCAGATAACACCCTGTTTAATACTCTTTTGAGCTGGAAATCAGAAAAAACAGCAGGGAAAAATGATGAAAAGGGTTAAGGGGGTTCACATGGGTTAAGGGAATAACATGGGGAAAGCTAAAACACTTTAGAATAAAAGAAAAAGGGGTCTGATTTGGGCTATAAAAAGAGATTGATAACAGACACATTAAGGGACTTCACGGGCAGTTCAAAGGGAGATAGGCATACAAATCTGAAAACACACACTTAGAGGGACTGAAAAACAGAGAGAGAGATTGAAGGTGTTTTTTGGAGATAGAGAGATCTAATAACTGAGAGCTAGGCATTCAAAAAGAGCAGTAGAAACTACAAATCTGATTTCGAGTTTAATTTCATTTGCTTCTTTTAAATCAGGATTTGACTTAAATTTCGAGTTTGATTGGTATTGGTTGGATCATTTTGGTTGTGTGACTGGTTTTCTGGAGATCCTAGATTCAATTTCAAGTTCATTTGATATCATTCGAGTTGTTTATTTAAGTTTCTGGTTCTGTTTTGGTTTTGAACTTCTCCTGGATTGCTCAACTCATTCTTGGGTTAATTGCTCGAATTCTGCCTACTATTGCTGCTGGAATTACTGCCCGTACTGATCATCTTCCTTTCATTTTGGTTCATGTATACATTTCAAGCCAACTTTGATGTATCTTCATCTGTTAGCTACCTAGAAAATGAAAGATTGAAGCTGTTTCTTTATTAAAAATGAAGCTGATACCATGTTTAAAATTGTTACTATGTTGAATTAGATAGATTTATTCTACCTTGATAATTGTATATCGTAATCGTGTCTAAAACACTTGATTGACTGATATTTGTAACATAATGGACTGTTTAAGTTCATTATGAGATAGAAGAGGTCATCTGATCGAATGTTTTGTTCGTCGACTTTGTTTATTTTTTTGTTGGATTTCAGAATCAGGGGTTATGTATTCGCTGTTCCTTTTCATCGTTATACTGAAGAAAATTCTCTTAACATGTATAGTCGTGTTCATTTCATATGTCTGATTAGCCTACGCTACGCGTGTGTTTCCCAACCATCATATTGTCGCTTCTATCTTTATTCATTCTCTAATGTCTTCTGTTCGTTTATTGTCTAGATTTTGGTTATTTCATTTTAGTTTCAACCATCAGGTTCCATGCGTTGTTTGGATACTAATGTTATAGTGATTATTTTATTTTTTGAAATTCTTTGTTGCAATACTTATACTGGAGTGTTATTTTAAGAAATAGATTAAGTTGTTTGGATTTTAAATTTGACGAGGTGGCAAGCTTGCCATTTGATCCATGATGGTTAATAACTATAAATTCCTTTAGCTATTAATGATTTTTTAATGTAGTTGATTAAATAAAAATATGATAGTTACTAAGCAATGCATTTCTCCCGCAATATACCATTCCATAGTTTTGGACATTCACAAAAATCTCCAACCTAGAAAAATAATTAACTTGGACAGACGTAGTTAATTCTAGTTTAATAAAGTTATTTTTCTTCTTCTTAATAATAGAATTGCGGCGCGCCAAATGATAAATTGTGTGGTCCTCTTTTACTGAATTGATCCTTAGAACTTGAGGCATGCCGTTTAGTAATTTCATATTCTCCCGCAAAGTAATAATACATAGCCACTTTAGATGTTTTTTTTTATTTTATTTATTTATCATTTTTATTTTTTTTTTCTTAAATACGGGTGTGCATTTCATGCGACCTGAATCCACATCCAACCAACGTTGATGTCACGACCCGGATTTTTCCCCCAATATCGGGATCGTGATGGCGCCTACTCGTGGTAGCTAGGCAAGCCACTGTGTTCATACTATCCTATTTTTAACACAATTTTAATTAAATAAATGCGGAATACTTTATCGAAATGGAAATAATAAATCACGAGGTAAAAATCATACTGAAATCCTCTACCCAAGACTTGGAGTCACCAACTCACAAACTACTATGGAATACTACACATAAAAGTCTAAAGGAAATATAACATAATTCTGTTTGTCTCGAAACAATGAGACTACAGCTATTAACATAATTAAAGGAAGAGACGCCGGGCCTGCGGACGTCTGCAAGCTACCTTAGTCTCAAATGATCAACTTCCACGCAATCTATTTACTGCTGCTGCTGCTCCCGATCGTAACCTGGACCTGTGCAAAAACGCACAGAAGTGTAGTATCAGCACAACCGACCCCATGTGTCGGTAAGTGCCTGGCCTATCCCGGCGAAGTAGTGACAAGACTAGGACCAGACACCCACGTAAACCTGTGCAATTCAATATATATATGTGTGTACTACAACATAACAAGAAATAATCAAGTATTAACACAATAGGGAATATCTTAAAGAATTCAACAATTAACCACAGTTAATAATTTCACAAGGAAAAACAAAGTGTAATGTAAACACAAATAATATCAATTCCAGGAATAGCAAACAGTTGCACGGCATCACCCTTCGTGCTTTTACTCTCATCCTCACATCCATAGTACGGCATGATCCTTCGTACATGGTTCAATAATAGAGCACGGCATGATCCTTCGTGCATAATCAATAATAGGGCACGGCATGATCCTTCGTGCATAATCAATAATAAACATGGCACGGCATGATCCTTCGTGCATAATCAATAATAAACATGGCACGGCATGATCCTTCGTGCATAATCAATAATAAACATGGCACGGCATGATCCTTCGTGCATAATCAATAATAAACATGGCACGGCATCACCCTTCGTGCATTATCTCTCTTCCTCACCCAAATAACAATCACCAGTTAAGGGCAAAGAAAGAAACAACAATTCATAAATCGTCCCATCAAGGGCAATCAATAATTATCTTCACAACAAGTCCCAACAAGGGAGAACAATAACGATTTACCTATAATATATCTCAAAATATCATTTTCCAACGACTCACGGTCATACTAGACGCCAATGTATGGATGCTCGTCACCACAGCCCATACACCGCACTCGATCACATAACACATAACACATAATCCTATTCCCTCAAGCTAGGATAGAACAAACACTTACCTCGAATGCTTATGAACAATTCACCCCGTTGAAATGTCTTTTCATTTTGAATTTGACTCCAATCCAATCGTATCTATACACAATTGATTTAATATCATCAATTCTACTTAACAAACTAGTTCATATTGCTAAATATGGTTTTTACAACATTCTGCCCGGAATAGTAAAAACCGGCCCCGGGCCCACATAATCGAAACTCAAGTTTCGAACCAAAATAATTTCACCCAATCTTCCATGAGTTCAAATATACAATTTGTTCTTAAGTTCGACTCCAAAACGAGGTCTAAATCGTAATTTCTTTGAAAGCCCTAACTATACCCATTTCTCAAATTTTCAACCAATTTATACATGTTTAAGCCTAAGGATTTGATTGATGTTGATGAAAAATGAAGAAAATGAGTTAACAATACTTACCCAATGAACTTTGATGAAGAAATGCCTCAAAATCGCCTAAAATGCTGTGGAGAAAAGAGTTGAACAGAAATGGGATTTTTATCCCGTTTCTGTTCTGTTTTTGTCTTAAATTCACTGGGCGAAAATTTACTCTATGCGATCGCAGGGCCTGTGATGCGATCGCATAGAAGGAAAATGGGGACAGCAAAATTACTCTATGCGATCGCGGAGGTCTTATGCGATCGCATAGAAGGAAATGAATGAACTGAAATTACCCTATGCGATCGCAGAGAATGGTACGCGATCGCATAGAAGGAAATTCTGGGCCTCAGTCTTACTCTATGCGATCGCGAAGGACAGTATGCGATCGCATAGGAGGAAAAGTGGAAGCTATGCGATCGCATGGGATCTATTGTGATCGCACAGAAGGAATTTGGGACCTCTATTCTTTGCTCTATGCGATCGCAGCTACACCTATGCGATCGCATAGAACAAAATCCCCTGCAGAAACAGCAGAATTTCTGCTGTGTTTTTCAAATCCGAAAACACCCCGAACCACCTCCGAAACACTTCCGAGCCCTCGGGGCTCCAAACCAAATATGTATACTAACTCAAAAACATCATACGAACTTGCTCGCGCGATCAAATCACCAAAATAACATCATTATCAAGGAATTTAGCCTTAAAACTCAAGAATTCTCTAAAATTTCATAATTTCCAAAATTTCCAATTTAAGGCCGAAACACGTCAAACGACGTCCGTTTTCAACCAAACTTTACAGGAAGCGCTTAACCAATATATATGACTTGTACCGGGCGTCGGAACCAAAATACGAGCCCGATACCAGTATCTTTTAATCAAAATTCAGTTTCATTTTCCTTAAACATTTTCAGAAAACAATTTAAGAGAAAAATTCTTTTACTGGGGTTCTAGACCTCGGATTTCAATTCCGGACATATGCCCAAGTTCCATATTTTTTTACGGATTTTCTGAAATAGTCAAATCACGGATCCGGGTCCGTTTACCAAAAATGTTGACCAAAGTCAACCATATCAATATTAATATCAAAATTCTTCTACTTTTTCACATATTTCACATATTTCAACATAATTATTTTTCCAGCTTTGTGCCCGGATTGTGCACGCAAATCGAGGCAGCTATAAATGAGGTTTTCAAGACCTCCAAAGCTCGGAATGATTAATAAAACAAGTGATGACCCTTTGGGTCGTCACAATCTCCACCTCTAAAACAACCGTTCGTCCTCGAACGGACAAAGGAAAGAAGTACCTGAGTCAGGAAACAAGTGTGGGTAGCGGCTCCGCATATCAGACTTGGACTCCCAGGTCGATGCCTCGGGAGGCTGACCTCTCCACCGAACACGCACAGAAGGATAACTCTTCGACCTCAACTGTCGAACCTGCCGGTCTAGAATAGCCACCGGCTCCTCCTTCGTAAGATAGATCATTGTCCAATTGGACAGTATTGAAGTCTAACACATGTGTGGGATCGCCGTGGTATCTCCGAAGCATAGATACATGAAAAACTGGATGCACGGCTGATAAGCTAGGCGGCAAAGCTAATCTGTAAGCCACCCCTCCCACTCTGTCTAGAATCTCAAATGGACCAATATACCTAAGGCTGAGCTTGCCCTTCTTCCCAAACCTCATCACGCCCTTCATAGGCGACACCCGGAGCAATACTCGTTCACCAACCATGAAATCTACATCTCGAACCTTACGATCCGCATAAGTCTTCTGCCTAGACTGAGCTGAACGCAATCTCTCCTGAATAGTCTTGACCTTATCCAAGGCCTCCTGAACTAAGTCTGTACCCAACAACCGAGCCTCTCCCGGTTCAAACCATCCGACCGGTGATCGACATCGCCTACCATACAACGCCTCATACGGAGCCATCTGGATGCTAGATTGGTAACTGTTATTGTAGGCGAACTCTGCTAATGGTAGAAACCTGATCCCACGAGCCTCCGAAATCAATAACACAGGCTCGAAGCATGTCCTCAAGAATCTGAATAGTCCTCTCTGACTGGCCATCCGTCTGAGGATGAAATGTTGTACTCAACTGAACCTGGGTGCCTAACTCCTGCTGAACCGCTCTCCAGAACCGCGAGGTAAACTGCGTTCCCCGATCAGAGATAATAGATACTGGAGTGGAGACGAACAATCTCCCTAATGTAAACCTCCGCTAACCTCTCCGACGAGTAGGAGACAGATACTGGAATAAAGTGTGCTGACTTGGTCAGCCTATCAACAATGACCCAAATAGCATCAAATTTTCTCCGAGTCAAAGGAAGTCCAGTAACGAAGTCCATAGTGATCCGCTCCCATTTCCACTCGGGAATTTCAACCTTCTGGAATACACCACCAGGTCTCTGGTGCTCATATTTCACCTGCTGACAATTTAGACACCGAGCGACATACGCAACGATATCTTTCTTCATTCTGCGCCACCAATAGTGTTGCCGTAAGTCCTGGTACATCTTCGCGGCGCCTGGATGAATAGAATACCGCGAACTGTGGGCCTCTGCTAAGATCAACTTTCGAATCCCTTCGACATTGGGCACACAAACTCGACCCTGCAATTTCAATACCCCATCATCATCTAGATTCACCTGTGTGGCACCTCCCCGCTGTACTGTATCCCTCAACTCACGCAAATGAGGATCATCAAATTGCCTCTCACGGATACGCTCTAATAAAGAAGAACGAGCGACCGTGCAGGCTAACACCCTGCTAGGCTCAGAAATGTCTAATCTCACGAACCGGTTGGCTAAGGCCTGGACATCTAGAGCTAATGGTCTCCTGATTGACTGGAATATAAGCAAGACTGCCCATACTGGCTGACTTCCTACTCAAAGCGTCAGCCACCACGTTTGCTCTTTCCCTGATGATATAAAAAGGTGACATCATAATCTTTCCGCAATTCCAGCCACCTTCTCTGCCTCAAATTCAACTCTTTTGTTTAAACAAATACCGAAGACTCTTATGATCGGTGTATACTTCACATACTACACCATACAATTAATGCCTCCAGATCTTCAATGCGTGAATAATCGCCGCAAATTCTAGATCATGCACTGGGTAATTCTTTTCATGCATCTTCAACTGCCTCGAAGCATAGGCAATAACCTTGCCATCCCGCATTAACACTGCACCAAGCCCAATACGGAAAGCATCACAATAATCAGTATAAGGTCCCGCACTTATGGGTAAAATCAATACCGGTGATGTAGTCATGGCTGTCTTGAGCTTTTGAAAGCTCGCCTCACATTCATCTGACTATTCAAATTGAACACCTTTCTGTGTCAATCTGGTCAGTGGGGTTGCAATAGATGAAAACCCTCGCCGATAATAACCCGCTAATCCCAAGAAACTCCAAATCTCTGTGGCTGATGTTAGTCTAGGTCAGTCCTTGACTGCCTCAATCTTCTTCGGATCAACCTAAATACCTGCTGCCGTCACAATATGACTCAAGAATGCAACTGAACTTAGCCAAAATTCACACTTCAAAATTTTTGCATATAGTTGGCTATCTTTCAGAGTCTGCAAAGTCACTCCGAGATGTTGCGCATGCTCCTCATGACTGCAGGAGTATGTCAATATGGAAACAATGAAGACTACAACGAACAAGTCTAAACAAGGCACGAACACACTCATGCGTATGCACATATCCACGACTATGAAGTCTGGCCATAAGAGTTATTCTTAAATTACAACATTGTCAATTAACCCTGTTATCAAATACCTTATTCTACAAATCCCACTTTACTCAGAATGAGGTATGGTGACCTCGTGATTATTTTCCCGAATTAATGCGTCATATTTATCCTTACCCGGTGCTCGTCTCAAAGGCTAAGCTCAACGGTTTCAAAATAGAAATGGCTAATATGAATAGAAACTATACAAGAATTGTCAAATACTCCTAACGGACATGACTCTTATTTACGAATGCGATACGAAAGTATTAATTCATAAAAGAAGAATTTTAAACACATAAACTCTTACTACCAGGACCCAGTCCTCATATGATATTCACCGCAGCTTGAAGCTCGGCTTAGAAATATTTCACATTATGCCAAAAATTGGAGGATCTCATCCTCAACTCTGAATCACAGTGCTTGCACATCATATAATCTGAAATTTTTCATTTCATTTCTTTCTTCCTTTCAATAATTGTCCGTCAAAGATAATCACGACATAAAATGAACCCTCATACTGATAGGGCACACAATTAACGATTAAAATTAGTTATTCCGAGAATTATATCAAAACATATTGTAATAAGTAATATAAAGTCACTCTTAGTCTCATGGATATTTAGTAACTAACACCTAATAATAGGGATGTCTATCCTCATGTAATATCTCAACGGGAGTATTTCCCTAAGTAGTATGATTACGATGCTCGCTCATGAATGGAGCATGTTAAACAGACTCGCCTAAATTTTCTTTCAAAAACCAAATCAAATTAAGGGAAAATTATTTGTTTATAACAATCTGAATTACACACGTGATGACGTCATCTGGTGTAATGACCTCCCTCATACCATAAAAAGTATATCAATGGTTAGGTCTCCACCTCTAGGATTTTCACCTCCACCTCTAACATCCTGACCTATACATCTGGCTGGCCATGTAGGATAAATATTAACTGCAATGGAGCGTGTAGCCTGAGTGCTTTCCGAAAATTATATTTCTCCAAAAATTCCACATTCACAGCAATTCCTTTAAGGCTCAGTTAACTTGTTGTTCATGACAATATATATTCGAACACAGTCATTGTGACTTGGTACAACCGTTCAGATCACACATACTACATATTGCAGAGAATCTCGGGGGTGACGTCTTTGGAACATTTTCTTAAAATAGAGTTTAGTAGATAGCGTTGCGTTGGCCGGCTTGCCCTCTTCGTAGGCTTGACACAAACATTGACGGCCAATTCTTAACACTGCTGAGCTACCCCATTTACTCATATACTCTTCGTCATTCTCTGGGGCGATCCTTACCCCATGAAAAGAACCAACCTTAAATATGTATAAATTATTTGGAGGACATTTCCATACCATATATATATACATTCCAATAACTCATCATATTTGTCCTTCACAACTCCAACACATCGACCGGACGTCAAGGTCCGTTGAAACCCAACACGATTTATTAGGTGATCTCCCGATATAATTGCGTCTTCCGTTGGGACCATAACTTGTGTGGTAAATACATTATCTTCCCACTACTTCTGTGTGCCTTCCGTAGCACAGTAAAATGAACTCCTCGCATTCGACTATTCCCACGTTCTGTAATTCCTCATAAGAACTGTCAAGCACAATCTCGTGGGTTCTCAAAAGATGCACCGTTGAAGGTGGCAGCGAAGACTTTGGTGAAACTTGTCCTCCGTAAAACTTTTGAAGGAATAGTTGATCTATCACCAGCCTGTGCCATTGTTCGGCTGGATAAGCGGTACGTGACTACGCCATTCGTGGGAAGACAAGAGTGGAAATTTAACTTAACACTTTGAAGAACAAATTCGCACGATAAGAAAGAACAAATGAGAGACTCTTTCCTAACTCAATAGACTCTGGAGGACAAGTACGGACGTCTCCGTACCTACCTCTCAAACTCTACTAAGCTTGTTCGTGAGTGGTGAGACCTATGTAACCTAGAGCTCTGATACCAACTTGTCACGACCCGGATTTTTCCCCAATATCGGGATCGTGATGGCGCCTACTCGTGGTAGCTAGGCAAGCCATTGTGTTCATACTATCCTATTTTTAACACAATTTTAATTAAATAAATGCGGAATACTTTATCGAAATGGAAATAATAAATCACGAGGTAAAAATCATACTGAAATCCTCTACCCAAGACTTGGAGTCACCAACTCACAAACTACTATGGAATACTACACATAAAAGTCTGAAGGAAATATAACATAATTCTGTTTGTCTCGAAACAATGAGACTACAGCTATTAACATAATTAAAGGAAGAGACGCCGGGCCTGCGGACGTCTGCAAGCTACCTTAGTCTCAAATGATCAACTTCCACGCAATCTATTTACTGCTGCTGCTGCTCCTGATCGTAACCTGGACCTGTGCAAAAACGCACAGAAGTGTAGCATCAGCACAACCAACCCCATGTGCTGGTAAGTGCCTGGCCTATCCCGGTGAAGTAGTGACAAGCCTAGGACCAGACACCCACGTAAACATGTGCAATTCAATATATATATATGTGTACTACAACATAACAAGAAATAATCAAGTATTAACACAATAAGGAATATCTTGAAGAATTCAACAATTAACCAACAGTTAATAATTTCCCAAGGAAAAACAAAGTGTAATGTAAACACAAATAATATCAATTCAAGGAATAGCAAACAGTTGCACGGCATCACCCTTCGTGCTTTTACTCTCATCCTCACATCCATAATACGGCATGATCCTTCGTACATGGTTCAATAATAGGGCACGGCATGATCCTTCGTGCATAATCAATAATAGGGCACGGCATGATCCTTCGTGCATAATCAATAATAAACATGGCACGGCATGATCCTTCGTGCATAATCAATAATAAACATGGCACGGCATGATCCTTCGTGCATAATCAATAATAAACATGGCACGGCATGATCCTTCGTGCATAATCAATAATAAACATGGCACGGCATCACCCTTCGTGCATTATCTCTCTTCCTCACCCAAATAACAATCACAGTTAAGGGCAAAGAAAGAAACAACAATTCATAAATCGTCCCATCAAGGGCAATCAATAATTATCTTCACAACAAGTCCCAACAAGGGAGAACAATAACGATTTACCTATAATATATCTCAAAATATCATTTTCCAACGACTCACGGTCATACTAGACGCCAATGTATGGATGCTCGTCACCACAACCCATACACCGCACTCGATCACATAACACATAACACATAATCCTATTCCCTCAAGCTAGGATAGAACAAACACTTACCTCGAATGCTTATGAACAATTCACCCCGTTGAAATGTCTTTTCATTTTGAATTTGACTCCAATCCAATCGTATCTATACACAATTGATTTAATATCATCAATTCTACTTAACAAACTAGTTCATATTGCTAAATATGGTTTTTGGTTCACGTCCAAGCAACGGTCGTAGTCAATATAACTTGGTTTAATAAGTCCAAGATCGATCCACACAGAGAATTAACCTACCAATTGCAACTTTCACAACCCCAAAAGTACTTACGAATCAAGTTCCCAAACTTTGAATATATGTATGTGTGGATTCGAACAACTACTTTGCAAGAATTAAAGAATGCTTTAAAAGAAAGAATTGAATGTTGAATGAAATAATATAGAGAAAGACTAAGGTATTGATTTCCCTATTGATGGAATCACTTATCGTTATGCTCATACAAATTGTTAATATATTCTATCAATCATGAACGCTATGTGTATCGTAACCCTCTCCCGAGCAATTACAATAATTTACTAGTGCACTCTCCCGAGCTACCCTAGCTAGCTTTAATTTGAATAGTTCACTTTAGATTGCACCCAAGACTTCGTTATTCCTAACCCCGTCTTTACGCCTAAAATTATAGATTCCTCTAATAACCTAGGTGTGGTGTTGTTCAACAATAAACCTAAATATGCACTCTTTTCCAAGTTATGCACACTAAATAGGCACCGCTAATTGGGACGTCTACCAATTAACTACAATAAGAATGAAGTTGAACAAATAGAAATCTAAGTCACAATTTGTAATCACATAAACGATAAGTTCATCTATCAATAGGTTCCATCAAAACCTTAGAAAAGAATTTAGCTACTCATGCTTGAAGAAACAAGAATAATAATTGAAATCATAAAGAATTGCTTGATATAAAAATAAAGAAAGAGTTTGAGAGGAATCTCTCCTACTAAACCTTGCAAAAGTATTGAAGAAATAAAGTACATGCCTCTATGGGGCAAACTAGGAGTTTATATAGAGGTTTTAGGGCTTAAAAACTAAGTT
Organism: Nicotiana noctiflora; assembly: GCA_032618575.1. Lineage (NCBI taxonomy): Eukaryota > Viridiplantae > Streptophyta > Magnoliopsida > Solanales > Solanaceae > Nicotiana > Nicotiana noctiflora. The sequence continues at coordinate 86,656 of JASVEL010014163.1, forward strand.
TGAGTCCAATTGGGATTTGCTGCAGCGGTGACTTCCGCGGTTCGTTCGCGGCCGCGGACGGACCGCGAACAGTAAAACTTCAGAGAGCCAGTTTTTCCGCGGTTCATCCGCGGTCTCGGAGAAACCGCGGTTTTTCACCCTGTTCCGTTGCGAATTTGGAAAACCTCAAAACATGTAAGTTGTAGCCCTTTGAATTATCTTTCCAACCATATATTATGGAGCCAAAATGGAGATCTGAGCGAACAGTTATGTCCAATTTACTAAACAGTGCACAATATGCCTCATCCATTCTTCGCTTGTTCTACACTTATCAAATTTGACCCCCGAACTCGATCCCGGCTTAATTACTTGAGCTTTTACTCAGACTTCAAAGCTCCAAATCACTTAAATTCATTCCATAACATCCATATAACTCGGAATCACACCTTTCCGGCTACTTTCAACATAAGTTCTTGACTTGTACCACTTTTTGGCCTTTTTCACCATCTTTTGACTCCAAAACTTGCTCTTTTAGTCTTCATTAGCTCAAGTGTACTTATAACACACTAAGAACACTAATAAAAGCATTTTGTCATCATAAACAATATCAAAACAACAATAAAGCGTGATTATTTAGGGCATTAATATAGTCGAATTCACCTATTATCAATACCCCACACTTAAACCTTTGCTCGTCCTCGAGCAACCTTAATCACACTTTAGGCCAATTTTATTTATGTCTCCCCCAATTATGTCACAAAAAGCTATTTTTCATGATTAACCTAAGATATGCACAATCCTTACCTAACCGTAAATTCTCATGCCAACACATTATTGCTTACTCTAATTATTACCAAAAACTTGCAAATTTACCTTCTTCCTCTTGAGTTACATGCTCTCACCAAATTTATTGAGAGAAGTTCCCACACATAAACAATGAAGAACATGGAACTTATAAATATCGGAAAATTCACTCACTCTCAACAAAGAACATTCATATGCATACAGACACACCATAGGCTTGCCCCTAGTGTAATACTCCACTAATCGAGTTATTCAATCATAGATCAAGAGGTCTTTAAGGGTTGTAATGTTGGCTATGGGACGGGTAGGATACTTTTGGTTATAGTGACTAACCTCCCTAAGCACTTTTCTTTTCCTTTTTACAACTTCCCTTTTCGTTTTCTTCCTTATGTCTCCCCTAAACATTCCTTCACCTTTAATTGCTTTTAATCCCCACTTCTCTTTTGTTGGTGTAACTGGCCTTTCTAATTTTCATGTATACATTGATATAGCTCTTTTTCTCAAAATATCTTTTTCTTTTCATTATTTTTTTTTCTCATTGCTTTGCAACACATTTATATTATTTTGGCCAGCTTACTATTTTCTACCATTCATTCTTGATTTTCCCTTTTTACCTTCCTTTCACCCCACACTTAATCTTTTGCATATTCATTACAATACAAGTGCTTCTAGGAGGTAAAGTAGAACAAAATATAATAATTTGAAGAACATTCAAGGGTTATCAAAGAATAGGCTTTAAGCTCAAAGGGGTTAACTAAGATATAATGTACGGGTGAATTCATGTCTATTGATATATGGGGTTACACAAAGAAATGCCTCTATCCTTTCTACAACCGAATAACTTCTATTTCGCTTTGCAAACACACAGGGCAAGTTCTAGGCATCATGTACGACATACAATGTAAGTAAAAACCTCACACACACATGGCATGCAACTCATTTGGAATCCGGTTTATCTACAAAATCCTATCAATGTTCAAGCAAGCATTACTGTGCAATTTAAGGCATATTGAGATTCTACAATCAAGCTTAGAAGATACATTCTCAAGTTCAATTTACGCTTTTGCTAATGTGCATATTCGGGGTTACATGTTGCCCTTTTACCTCTAATCCTAAGAAAAAAAAAAGAAAGAAAAAAATCTACCTAACCCGGTTCAATAAAAACCCTTGGAAAAGAACCGTGGTCAAAAGAAAAACCAAGGGGGAATGATACATTACCTATAAAAAGAAAATAAAAGAAAGAAAAATTCCTACGTGGACTACTTCCCTCAAGAGTACTTGTCCTAAATAGTCCGTCATCAGGAAGAGTCCTCTACTCATATTTTTGGATTTTTAAAATTTTCTGATTTTTTTGTATTTTTATTATTTTATATTACTTACTACACTAATATATACATCATGTACAAGATAAGTTTTCCACCCCACACTTAAAAATATGCCATGTCCTCATGGCATAATAATACATGTATAGCACAGAAGGGTGAGACAACTTACCAGGGATCTACCCCGTGTCTAGCCACTTTATCACTTTCTTTTTCACCCTATCCTTCATATTCGGGTTCAGCCTTCTTTTGCGTTTCCTGGAAGGTTTGTGCCCCTCTTCCTGGAGAATCTTGTGCACGCAGTATGCAAGACTGATCCCTTTTCTGTTTGCCATGGTCCAACCATTGGCAGCTTTACATTTCTTGAGTACCTGTAATAACTTTTGAGCCTGCACATCTAGCAAACCAGATGAAGGAATAACAGGTAAAGTGTAGTTAGGGCCTAGAAATTCATACCTGAGATGAGATGGTAGTGGTTTAAGCTCCAGCTTTGGTGGCTCTTCTATGGATGGTTTTGCAGGAGGGGTCTCTCTTTTCTCTAAGTGTAGAGGCTCGAATTCAAGCTCTCTCTCCCAAAACCCCTTGCCTTCCAGAGATAGTACCCATTCTGCTAAACTTTCACCATTTACCTCTTCCAAGTTCATCAGGCATGCTTGAAGTGGATCTTCAATGGTCAACTCTGCATCATCTGTCTCCACTATCACATCAACCGCATCAATGAGAGAGCAATTTGCGAACTCACTAGGGCGCCTCATGGATTTTTGCACATTGAATATGATTTCCTCATCATTCAACCTCATCTTGAGTTCCCCAGTCTCACAATCAATTAGAGCTCTCCCGGTGGCTAGGAATGGTCTTCCTAAGATTATAGGAACTTCTTCGTCGACCTTGCAATCAAGAATAACAAAATCGGCGGGAAACACGAACTTCCCAACCTGGATTAGCACATCATCTATAATACCAAATGGACGATTAACCGTCCTGTCAGCAAGCTGTAAAAGCATAGAGGTGGGTCTGGCTCTCCCAATACCTAACCTCTTATAGATAACTAAGGGCATGAGATTAATGCTTGCCCCCAAATCACATAAAGCCTTAGTAAAGGCATAATTCCCTATAGTGCATGGGATGGTGAAGCTACCTGGATCAGATAGCTTTTCAGCAATGGGTCTAGAGACCACTGCACTACAAGTCTGTGTGAGTGTAACTGTGGCCAAGTCTTGGAAATCAAATTTCCGCGACATTAAATCCTTCATCATCTTAGCATAACCAGGCATTTCTTTTAAGGCTTCAATTAATGGGATGTTTACCTGGATTTGCTTGAGCATGTCGAAGAACTTTTTGTATTGTTCATCTTTTTTATGTTTGGCCAGCCTTTGGGGGAATGGTGGTGGAGGCCTTTTCTTCCCGGTGACTTGGGATTTATCTTTGTCTATCGCTTTCTCATCAATCTGCTGCTCTATTTTTTTTAGCTACTTTCTCCGTTCCCTGTTGTGCTTCTTTGTTTTCAGCAACTGGCAGGACTGTGACTTTTGTCAACCCTGTGGATTCATCCAGTTCAATGGGCAATGGAGTAGGTGTCTCAGCCTGCTTGTCAATTTTCTCACTTTCATTCTCAGCATCAAGATCTCTACCGCTTCTTAGAGTCACTGCCATTATTTGCTTTGGGATTTAGTCCTTTGGGTTCGTTTGTGTATCTGCAGGTAATGTCCCTTGAGGATGATTGTTAAGTGACATAGCAATCTGCCCCATCTGCACTTCCATATTTTTTATCGCTGCATCATGTGCATCTATTCTTTCATTGGTCTTAGCATTTGACCCAATTACCTGCTGCATCATAGCTTCCAACCTTGCAAACCCATCGTCATGCCTGCCCCCATGTTGTGGTGGAGGTAGATGATATCCCTGCTGCTGATTGCCGAAATTCTGAGGTCTAGCATATGGAGCCATGTTGTGTGATGGCCTCATACCTGCTGCATTAAATTGTGGCTGTGGAGGTCTATACTGCATTGGAGCTTGTTGGCCCCAATTTTGATTGCCTTGTCGTTGTCCTCCATAGTTAGTCACATAGTTCATATGCTGATGATGATGTTCTTGGTCTGCAGCCCATGGATTACCTATGGGTTGGCTAATGCAAGATGTGCATAAACCACCATTGGTAGTATCTACAATGTGAACTTGCTGCTTAACCCCTGATTCTTCCACCTTCTTTGTTAGGATGCTCATCTGTGTCAATAAAGTTGCCATGTTCTCCTCTAGAGTGTTGGATGGATCCAGAGGTACAGAGTGTACTACTGATGTGATAGGAGCATTCCTGGACGTCCACCCGGAATTTTGAGCCATCTTGTCTAGCAAATTTTGGCCCTCTCTCCAAGTCTTGCTCAGAAAAGCCCCACCTGCTGAAGCATCTACAATATTCTTCATACTGTCTGAAAGTCCCATGTAGAACCTTTGACCCAACATCTGTTCAAGAATCCCATGGTGAGGACACATAACAAGCATGCCTTTGAATCTGCCCCAAGTTTCATGTAATGTTTCCATTGGTTTCTGTTTGAAGCTCACAATCTCATCAATTTGTTTAGCTGTTTTGTTGGGTGGATGAAACTTGTTGTGGAATTGTTTGACTAACTCATCCCAAGTTGCAATGGAGTTTATTGGGAGTGAGTTTAGCCATATCTGTGCTGCTCCTGTAACTGAGAATGGAAAAAGTAGTAATCGGATAGCTTCCGGAGTTACATTCGGTTGCCTTTGTGTTTTACATATTGATAGAAAGTTTTTGAGGTGTTGTTGTGGATCTTCAACCTGAGACCCAGAGAATAATCCCTTGTTTTGCAACAAGTGAAGCATGTTGTTAGTAATCTAGAAGGACTCAGCTTGAATTGCTGGCACAACGATGGCAGTTGCCAAATTATCCGCTGTGGGTTGTGCCCAGTCGAACAATGCACCTTCTTGTGCCTCCTGTGCCTCTTGCATGTTTAGCCCTGCTTGCTGGTTTTGAGCGTTCATGTCACCCATGTCGAAGTCTAGATTGATTGGTTGTTGAGATTGTTGAATTTGTTTGATGGCTTTGTTACGTGCCCGGAAGGTTTGCTCGGGGTCTGAGAGTCCTTCAATTAGTTCTCCAGTCCTTGCAGATTTTCTAGGCATGCACCCGAATACCCAAATCAACAAACGTCAAAATATTCAATGTAGAGTGTAGAAAGAACCTGAATACACAAGAATCTTGAAGTTCTGTCAATGGCAATTGATAATTCCGTTAATTCCCCGGCAACGGCGCCAAAATTGGTTCACGTCCAAGCAACGGTCGTAGTCAATATAACTTGGTTTAATAAGTCCAAGATCGATCCCACAGAGAATTAACCTACCAATTGCAACTTTCACAACCCCAAAAGTACTTACGAATCAAGTTCCCAAACTTTGAATATATGTATGTGTGGATTCGAACAACTACTTTGCAAGAATTAAAGAATGCTTTAAAAGAAAGAATTGAATGTTGAATGAAATAATATAGAGAAAGACTAAGGTATTGATTTCCCCTATTGACGGAATCCTTATCGTTATGCTCATACAAATTGTTAATATATTCTATCAATCATGAACGCTATGTGTATCGTAACCCTCTCCCGAGCAATTACAATAATTTACTAGTGCACTCTCCCGAGCTACCCTAGCTAGCTTTAATTTGAATAGTTCACTTTAGATTGCACCCAAGACTTCGTTATTCCTAACCTCGTCTTTACGCCTAAAATTATAGATTCCTCTAATAACCTAGGTGTGGTGTTGTTCAACAATAAACCTAAATATGCACTCTTTTCCAAGTTATGCACACTAAATAGGCACCGCTAATTGGGACGTCTACCAATTAACTACAATAAGAATGAAGTTGAACAAATAGAAATCTAAGTCACAATTTGTAATCACATAAACGATAAGTTCATCTATCAATAGGTTCCATCAAAACCTTAGAAAAGAATTTAGCTACTCATGCTTGAAGAAACAAGAATAATAATTGAAATCATAAAGAATTGCTTGATATAAAAATAAAGAAAGAGTTTGAGAGGAATCTCTCCTACTAAACCTTGCAAAAGTATTGAAGAAATAAAGTACATGCCTCTATGGGGTAAACTAGGAGTTTATATAGAGGTTTTAGGACTTAAAAACTAAGTTTGAGTCCAATTGGGATTTGCTGCAGCGGTGACTTCCGCGGTTCGTTCGCGGCCGCGGACGGACCGCGAACAGTAAAACTTCAGAGAGCCAGTTTTTCCGCGGTTCATCCGCGGTCGCGGAGAAACCGCGGTTTGGCACCCTGTTCCGTTGCGAATTTGGAAAAACTCAAAACATGAAAGTTGTAGCCCTTTGAATTATCTTTCCAACCATATATTATGGAGCCAAAATGGAGATCTGAGCGAACAGTTATGTCCAATTTACTAAACAGTGCACAATATGCCTCATCCATTCTTCGCTTGTTCTACACTTATCAAATTTGACCCCCGAACTCGATCCCGGCTTAATTACTTGAGCTTTTACTCAGACTTCAAAGCTCCAAATCACTTAAATTCATTCCATAACATCCATATAACTCGGAATCACACCTTTCCGGCTACTTTCAACATAAGTTCTTGACTTGTACCACTTTTTGGCCTTTTTCACCATCTTTTGACTCCAAAACTTGCTCTTTTAGTCTTCATTAGCTCAAGTGTACCTATAACACACTAAGAACACTAATAAAAGCATTTTGTCATCATAAACAATATCAAAACAACAATAAAGCGTGATTATTTAGGGCATTAATATAGTCAAATTCACCTATTATCAATACCTTTCGGGGAAAAAGTACGCAAAACCGGCCCCGGGCCCACATAATCGAAACTCAAGTTTCGAACCAAAATAATTTCACCCAATCTTCCATGAGTTCAAATATACAATTTGTTCTTAAGTTCGACTCCAAAACGAGGTCTAAATCGTAATTTCTTTGAAAGCCCTAACTATACCCATTTCTCAAATTTTTAACCAATTTATACATGTTTAAGCCTAAGGATTTGATTGATGTTGATGAAAAATGAAGAAAATGAGTTAACAATACTTACCCAATGAACTTTGATGAAGAAATGCCTCAAAATCGCCTAAAATGCTGTGGAGAAAAGAGTTGAACAGAAATGGGATTTTTATCCCGTTTCTGTTCTGTTTCTGTCTTAAATTCACTGGGCGAAAATTTACTCTATGCGATCGCAGGGCCTGTGATGCGATCGCATAGAAGGAAAATGGGGACAACAAAATTACTCTATGCGATCGCGGAGGTCTTATGCGATCGCATAGAAGGAAATGAATGAACTGAAATTACCCTATGCGATCGCAGAGAATGGTACGCGATCGCATAGAAGGAAATTCTGGGCCTCAGTCTTACTCTATGCGATCGCGAAGGACAGTATGCGATCGCATAGGAGGAAAAGTGGAAGCTATGCGATCGCATGGGATCTATTGCGATCGCACAGAAGGAATTTGGGACCTCTATTCTTTGCTCTATGCGATCGCAGACTACACCTATGCGATCGCATAGAACAAAATCCCCTGCAGAAACAGCAGAATTTCTGCTGTGTTTTTCAAATCCAAAAACACCCCGAACCACCTCCGAAACACTCCCGAGCCCTCGGGGCTCCAAACCAAATATGTATACTAACTCAAAAACATCATACGAACTTGCTCGCGCGATCAAATCACCAAAATAACATCATTATCAAGGAATTTAGCCTTAAAACTCAAGAATTCTCTAAAATTTCATAATTTCCAAAATTTCCAATTTAAGGCCGAAACACGTCAAACGACGTCCGTTTTCAACCAAACTTTACAGGAAGCGCTTAACCAATATATATGACTTGTACCGGGCGTCGGAACCAAAATACGAGCCCGATACCAGTACCTTTTAATCAAAATTCAGTTTCATTTTCCTTAAACATTTTCAGAAAACAATTTAACAGAAAAATTCTTTTACCGGGGTTCTAGACCTCGGATTTCAATTCCGGACATATGCCCAAGCTCCATATTTTTCTACGGATTTTCTGAAATAGTCAAATCATGGATCCGGGTCCGTTTACCAAAAATGTTGACCAAAGTCAACCATATCAATATTAATATCAAAATTCTTCTACTTTTTCACATATTTCACATATTTCAACATAATTATTTTTCCAGCTTTGTGCCCGGACTGTGCACGCAAATCGAGGCAACTATAAATGAGGTTTTCAAGACCTCCAAAGCTCGGAATGATTAATAAAACAAGTGATGACCCTTTGGGTCGTCACAGTTGAATAAGAATACGTCGAGGATCTGGGTGCATTTCATGTGACGTGATCCAAAAACATGTTCTTAAACAACGTTCATTTTCTTAGGTAGAAATAATTTGACAAAAAGCGGTAATTAATTCTAAAAAATACACAAATAGGATAATATATATTAAAATCAAGTCCTTTAGCCAAATATGACAGTTGAGCGACTGTGCTAGAACCACAGGAACCCGTGAATGCCTAACACCTTCTCCCGGGTTAACAGAATTCCTTATCCGGATTTTTGGTTCGCGGATTGTTAAACAGAGTCATTCTTTTCCTCGATTCGGGCTTTAACCGGTGACTTGGGACACCATAAATCTCCCAAGTGGCGGCTCTGAAATAATTAAATAAATCCCGTTTCGGTTGTCCTTTAATTGGAAAAAACTCCCTCGCGCTCTCGCGGGCGCGTAAAAAGGAGGTGTGACAAGGAGCTCGAGTTCTTAAACCCTGAAATCGAAGTTCGGGGTTGGGATCCCCAGCAGAGTCGCCAGAGCTGGCACACCTCCTTTTTACCGCACATACATAACGTAATAACGTAATGTGCCACTGTTTAATACTACACCTCGAGAAGAGATGTAATAATAATCAGGGAAGGAGTTTTTCCACTTAAAGGACAGTCGGAACGGGATCAATTTATTTAATTTTTCAGAGTCGCCACTTGGGAAAATAATGGTGTCCCAAGTCACCGGTTTAATCCCGAACCGAGGAAATTTATGACTCTTTCAAAAATGTCTGTGAAACAAAGATCTGGTTAAGGAACTCTGTTAACCCGGGAGAAGGTGTTAGGCATTCCCGGGTTCCGTGGTTTTAGCACGGTCGCTCAATTGTCGTTCTCGACTCTTGTTTGACCCATTATAGATTTTAACAATATGTATGTGCTTTTGCTTTTAATATTTTAAAGAATTTGCGACATTGCGAAGACGCACCTCGAGTCACACCGCAACCAGTACGCCTGTGACTTTTAGTACGTTTCGGCTTTGCTGGGATTTGGGATTTGAGTCGCACCAAGTGCACACTCGTATTTAAGGAAAGTATATTAAACCGTGCCTAATAACGTCTAGCGGCTTTTAATTCTTTTGAGTAAGACTATGGATTTCGCTAGTAGTCTTCCCGAATCTAATTATAAATTATTTCATTACTAAAGGGGGGCCCGCTTGTTTAATGTCGGGTGAGGCTCGTCCCAATTATTATTAAGGTTCAATCCTAATGTTTGGCTATATTTTCTATATCTGTTTTTCTCTTAACCGTTTGCAGCACTACGACTCCAGGCCCGTCGAATTTTTTTGTTATTGGGCCTGGATCTTCATGACCTTGTTTAAAGGAACATTAGACCTGCCCAGGCCTTAGAGGCCCAGGCGATATTCAAGCCTGCAATTGACTGCCTAATCAGATTCATGCCACAATTCAGGCCCATGTTGTATAACAGGCCCATACTCATCTAAGATAACTAAAGCAGAAACGTAAATAGAATAATGATGCAAAATAAGAAGGAACTCAAAATGTTTTATTCATCAGGAAAGGGAAATCAATATACAAATTATCAGCGATGATTATAAGCCAAATATCCACTGTACATAGAGCTTGAATTAACAGACTATCTCTGATTTTTTACTTTTACTAATGAGTTTATACTATCATTCTAGTTGTTTACTAGTTGAGAGATTAAGAAGCTAACTATATGTGAAAAGCATAATGATTATTTAAAGATAAGACGAGTGATTTACAACTACACTGTTATACTACTGATTTTAATACGAATTAAACCTATTGAAGATCTCAAAACTAATCTCATCCTAATTGTTACTTCATCTGTTCATTTCCACCTTTAAACTCACTTAACTCTGGACATTGACCTCTAATCATGCTAATTACACGAGCAAGATTCATGGTTCTGATTACTTGATTATAATAACCTGAGTATCTATATTTAAGTGATTCAAAGCTTAAACACAACTACACCACTGATTCTACTATGACTTAGCTCATTACAGCATTGTTAACTCAGTTATGAACGGACCATAGCTCGACTTGAACTAACGTTTTTCTTCTTTAAAACTTACTTATGCTTAAGTGCAGATCCACAACATATGAGTAACTACGTGATTATGGCTTATGAGACTACTGTGAAGAACAGTTAATGATTTAAAACCGTGATTAGCTAACTTATATTTTAAGGTTTTACCTATTTAACTAAGTGATATACTACTATGACTATACTACCACTAATATAGTAGCTATTACACTATTTTTGTTGTGTTTTTCTCTACTTATACATATTACACTACATAAAATTCAGATCAAACTATACTAAACTATAAACGAAAAGAATAAGATAAAAATACAAAACAAAAGGCGATTCAACACTTGAACTTTATTTTTTCATTCAGCAATTCATCATTACAGCTTCATTCAATCAGAAATTGTACCTGGATCAACAAAGTGAAGCCGATGAATTCTAAGGGATGAGAGTAAGCAATAAACACAGCAAGACTCGAACATCAATGCAACAGTAGAATCTGAATCTCCAACGAGTAGAGAATCATAGCAACAAGCAACAGAATCCAAGCAAAAACTTAAGCATAAACCACAAAAACAGATTCACTTCAAATTGCCCAGAAGAACTACTTGCTATATCACTACTTTTTCTCTGAACTTTTTCTTCAAAAGCCAGCCCCTATTTCACTCTTTTGGGGAGTATTTATAGGAAGGGAAGGGGTTGATGACTTGGGGAGAAAGTATGGGATTAAATCCCACTTCTCCCCCTCTTAAAATTATTAAACTTACACTTAGACCCACATTTCAGTTATCAAAACCCCTTCCAGCATGTGCTGGAAGGTTCCAAAGATTCCCTTTATGGGCCTTTTACCAATGTAACCTTAGGGGTTAAAGATTTTTACTGATTTCCCTTTTTAGGGAGACCATTATACCCTTAAACTTCTGCAAATTTGCAGAAATCAGGGGTACAAATGACTCCCTTAACCCTATATGCTCTATGAAATTCACTGTTTTACCAATTTGACTTTCAATTATGCCCCTAAGGACACTGCTGATTTACCTGACCTACCTAGGTCAAGTTTCAGCATTTTGAGACTGATTTAACTAATGGCCAGTCCTTGCATTGGTATTTAAGGACTAGCCAATTCTACTTTAGGGAACTATTTCAATTTTAGCCTCTTTTAGTTCAGTTTCAGTTAATTAAGACCTTATTTCATTTCTAAACTAATTGCAGGGCTAACCTGCCTTATTATTATAATTAAACTATTTAAAACCTAGCCAGTCTCAAGTTGAGACTTAGCTTGGGCAATTGATCCCAATTACTGAACACAGGCTGGGCCTCAGCCTTTGCAGGCTTAGCCACCTGTGGTTCAGGGCTCAAAATGAGCCTTGGTAAGCCTGCATTTGTAAGCTTAATCATTTTTGCACAACCAGCCCCTTTTGAGGTGGACTGGTGTATTGGGACCTTATAGAGTTGATCAACATTTGCAAAGTTGACCACTCTTAGGTCAATTATTGCCTAATAACCTATTTTTGTTCATTTTAAGTTAACTAAACTAATTTGCAGGACTAGCCTGCTTTATTAAGGCATTCAGACTATTAAACTAATGGCCAGTCTCAAGTTGAGACTTTGCCTGGGCAATTGAAGCCCAATTACTGAACATAGGCTGGGCTAAGGTCTTTGCAGACCTAGCCACCTAAGGTTTAGGGCTCAAACAGAGCCCGGGCAAGTCTGCATTCTCAAACTTACCCCAATTATTACACAACTTGCCTACTTAAGTGTTGGCCAGCATGTGAGAGACCTAACAGAGTAGGTCAATTGCAAAATTGACCACTCTTGGTCACTTATTTAACTTGTAGCCTATTTTTGTGATTTTCAGTTTTAGCCTATTTCAAAACTAGTCACTTTATGAAACCTAGCATTAACAGCTATAACCAATTCCCTAAGGTTGAAGAATGTTAATCAAATAACCATACCAACAAGAACTACTGAAAACTCAGTCATTTTCAACATGTTTTTGCACACATAGCCACATAAGACCAAATAATATGCATCAATCAACCAAAACTCAGAAAAGGAAATTTGATATGGTTGAATCTTAGTTAATCAATTAACATTATCCAATTCATGTGACAAAGTGTCAAACTCATGTTAATCTAGACTTAGTTACCACTAGCTCAGGTCAGATAGCAATTGAAAAGCTTCAAAAACCTTTAAGGTTAATGATCACAGACATGCACAACATCTAAACTCTCACAAACAATTAGTAATAGATGAAGCAGGATTCATTTAGGCCCAAGGACCACAGAAATAAAGGATAAAAAAGGCATGAGGAAGTAGTAAGAAGAATCATTCAAACTTAATATAAGGGACCAATAGCTAATCCTAACCCTAAAACTAAGAATGAGAAAAACAGAAGAGAAGAATCATTCAAACTATCGAGAGCTAACAAAGAAGATTAAGACAGAATGAGATTAAAAGCTTAAACATGCAAACAAAAAGGGAGAATCCTAATACTAACAGAGGATAGAGATGAAGACAAAAGAAGGATATTCAAGTGAAATCTTCAAATCAGATCAAAAATCCAAACAAGGAATCATAAAGAGAAAAGAATAGGCATACTATTGAAGACTCAAAAGAAAAGAACATGATAAACAAAACAGAAGAAACACAAGATGAACCCTAATACTACGCCAGTCTTTTGAATCAGAAGAACCAGCAATACAAAAAGAAATATAGAAGATAAGCGAGTTAAGAAAACTAAACTAGCAGATGTAGTCATGGGATTTCAAGAAAGAAAACAGAGAAACAGATAAGAGTATGTAGGACGCAAGATATGAAACAAGAGAAGATGAACAAAGAATAGATACGAAAGATAAACAGATTAAAACCCTAAAACTAACATGCGAAGCACAAAATATAGAATCTAAATGATAGAAAAAGACATACGGAGGCATACAAGACAAGAAAACACAGATGAAACAAAGCAAGCAAAGAAGCAAAGATAAAGACAATATGACTAACATGCGAAACACGGGATTTCAAGATCTCAAAAATAAAAAAAAAACAAACAGAAACAAGAAACAATAAACTTGCAAACAAAACAAAGAATCTAAAACACAAAATGGGCGAGGGCACTTAGCTTGCAGGGCCGGTCCCTTGAGCTTCCTTTCTTCACTTTTTTTTTACTCTCTCTCAGACTCTTTCAGACTCTTTTCCTTTATTTCTTTTTCTTTATTCCTTTTTTTTCGTTTTTCTTTTCTCACTTTCTTTTTTAGACTTCAAAATGAAGCCTTTTAGGGTTTATGTTGCAGAGGGGTGTTTGGGAGGGTAAAAGAACGCATCTTGAAAAGGTTTGAGTTTTGGAGTCGCCGAAGTTAGGTTTCCGGCGACTTTGTTTTGGATATTCGACGGGATTGGGGAAGATTCGAGGGTGGTGGCTGGTATGGTTGGATACATCAGGTCAGGGGGGTTATTTTGACGTTGGTTTGAGACGGTGGTTCGTTGTTTGGGCGGTCACCGGTGGTAGGTTCCGGTGACCGGCGTTCTGGAGAAGGGGTCTGTTTTAGGGGTTTTTGGTGTTTTGAGGTGAGGACGATGATGATGAAGGCTTTTGAGGTATGGGGTGTGGCCGGAGACCACCGTGGAAGGTGGTGGCCTCCATGGCCGGTGATGGTTGCAGACGGGGTGAGGGAGAAGACGAAGATGAAGAAAAGAGAACGGAGGCGGCTAGGGTTAAGAGTTTCCAAAAATGGCCGGTTCTTTCGGACAAGAGCCTTATATAGGCTGATTGATTAAGGTAATCTGGGCCGTTGATCTGATGAAGATCAACGGTTCAGACCAAGCGTTACTAAAACGACGTAGTTTCGCCTGTCTGGGAGACCAAAAGTCTTTGACCGTCAGATCAGCTCACACGAGCGGCTGAGATCAAACCTATTTATTTTAATTAACTAATTAATTCCTCTATTTATCTCAGCAGTTGGATTTATCAGGATTAACGGCTAAGATCACTGTCCCTAGGTGGCCTGGACCGGATCCCTTTGGGCTAAAAGCATTTGGGCCTTTAAATCAGTTTCCTTTTGGCCCAAATCAATTAAACCCAACCATTTTTTTGTATTTCCTGATTTTAATTATTTCTATGTATTTTCTATTGTATTTTTTTTTCTTTTCTTTTATGGAATATTATAAAGAAAGAATTACAAGAAAATACACATGACTTCACATCATAACAAAAAATGACCCATATTTATAAAATTTACCCGCTATAGCCCACTTTGTATAAAATTTGAAGGAAAATTTTCAATCACTAACCTAGTTCTCTTTTCCCTATACTCCCAAAATATTCTCTCTCCTGATGCCTCTTCATTCTCTACAAGCCATCTTCTTCTATCCTCCATATTTTTTTATCTATCTCCTATATTCATCTTCTATCTTCTATAATTTTAAATCTATTATCCTATCTTTTCTCTTCACTAATTTCCTGATCTAACTTTCCTTAATTTTTTTTTAATTCTCTCAAACTTTCTTGATGCAAAAAGATGAAAGTCTAGAGTAAGATGAAGAATATGAAGTTAGTTGTTCGTTTGAAAGGATTGAAGAAGAAAACATTTGACCCATAAATGATTTAAGTAATTTTGGTTGATTAATCTTTGAGTTTCTTACTGTGAGAATCTGGTATCGAAATACAAGTCCCAAAAATCATAAATCCGCCACTGACGAAGCTAAAGTTTTCAGATCTGGAAGTTTTCATTGTGAATTGGTGCTTCAATCCACATGGGTATTGACTAATAATAGCATTATTGGTTCTTCATCATCATCATCTTCTTCTTCTTCTTCTTCTTCTTCTTGATAATATTGGTGTTAAACAGAAGTTTAGTAATGGATATAAGGTATTTTTTAATGCATATACCATATAACTGGTGTTTATACACACTTATATAAATATTGTATAACTATGTATAATATAGGTATAAATATGTAGATTTGTTTATAATGATGTATAATTATATTTTTTTCAGTGTATAAGGGTGTATATAACTATGAGCATTTGGTATCGAAATATAAGTCCCAAAAATTATAATTTCCCCACCGGCGAAGCTAAAATTTTTAGATCTGAAAGTTTTCATTGTGAATTGGTGCTTCAATACATATGGGTGTTGACTAATAATAGTATTATTGATCGGGTGAGACAAAATTTAAGAATTTTAGATTCATCTAGACCTATCTTGAGCTTATTGATTCTTCTTCTTCTTTTTTCCTATTCTTTTTATAATATTGGTGTTAAACAGAGGTGTAATGATGGACATAAGGTATTTTTCAGTGCATATACCGTATAACTGATGTTTATACACACTTATATAAATAATATATAATTATGTATGAACTAGGTATAAGTGTATAAATTTGTGTATAATGATGTATAATTATATCTTTTTAATGTATAAGGGTGTATATACATTATTATTGTATAAGAAGTCTTCATGAAGGTTTGACACTTTTTTTATATGGTAAATTTTATGTTGAAACAAAGGTTTAATGATGGCTGGAAATTCTTTTTCTAGTGCAAAATATGCATGTTGAATTTATGTACATTCGGTGCATATATATATATATATATATATATATATATATATATATATATATATATATATATATATATACGAGCATATAATAATGTATTTTTATTTCATTCCAATATACAATTGTGTAGAAATATATATACATACTATATAAAATGACACTATACTCATTTTTTTGGTAAATTTCGAACAAAAATAAGGGAGAGAGAGAGAGAGAGAGAGAGAGAGAGAGAGAGAGAGAGAGAGAGAAAGTAAGGATTTGAAACCACGTGATGACTTGACTTTTTGTCAAATAGTCACATTAATCTGGAAAAAAAATAGGAGAAATAGAAAAAAAAACAAATAGGAGAAATAGAAAGAAAAAAAAAGAGATCATTATGAGATTGATGTGAGGTTATAATGTCAGTCAGGCAATAATGTTAGAAGGTTTCATTGGCTATGCGGATGAAAACTTAAAATGTTGGCTACGCAAATGAAAAGCACCCATGTGAGTTGTACTTATATGAAATTATCCCTATTATAAAAACCTAATTTCCTACTTATTCTAATTATTTAATATTTTTTGGCAATTTTCTACTATTTTTCCTAATTTCCACTACTTAAAACTATTTTTTGATGATTTCCTTCTTTAAACTAATTAATTCAAACAAAATAATTACTTAACCTATTTTTTTTGATTTTTTTAATTTCCAATTATTCAAACACACAAAGTGTAGCTAATTTCAACAAAGGCACACAATTGCACTCAAAAATATGTTTATTTTAGTTTTGGAATTATTTGTCCGGTGCAAAAATCATGTGCTCATAGCAATTGTCGTATACAATTCCTTTGGGCCCCTTGGCTGTCTTATCAACCTATAAAAATATTTATATTTTTGCCTTATGCAATGTCTCAGCATACTTCATATTTATTTTCACTGAGTAAAAAATTGGATAGCTAAAATATATAAATTAAAAACTCTTTGCATATTTCTATTGTAAACGACTTTGGCAACTACAGTTGCTCCCACGGTGTCTTATATATGAATTTAACCTTTAAATTAATTAACTTACTTTGAGCCAACTTTATAATATTTTCTTCGGTCCACAGTAAGTGATTAATTTATCTCGGGTATACCCTTTAAGGAATATTAAATTCTAGATAAAAATAAATAATGTGACTAAACTACCCTTAATTAAATGTTGCAGCATAGTTAATATGAGGAGTAAAAGATTTTTTAGGGATATGTACATAAAGATAGTTTTGGAAAAACAAATTGAATTTTTTCTTGATTATATAAATGGACAAATATTTTTGACCAAAATAAAAACGTAAATTGATCACTTATTGTGGTCCGAATGGAGCATTAAGAATAATGATTGAACGAGTTAGAATGATGCTCTTTTATTAACAAAGCATATGACTTTATACCTACATTTCCATCACAATAAATCCCCTAAACATTTCTATTGTACTAATAATAAATGAAATCAAGAAAGTGGATCTTCTTGTTGGACATGACTTTTTAATTTTGAATAAGCCATGTTGTTATCCATTAATTAGGATAATTGTTACAAAATCCATGGGAAACAATGTCGTGCAACACCTTTTATCCTAACGTAATTACAATTTGGAGTTAATAATTCAAATATAAATAATGATCGCAAAAGAACTGAAAGATAATGAAAGCCTGAAGAATTAATCGATTCTATAAATATTAATGGGAGTAATGACTTATTAAAATAGAAGAAAAATAAGCAGTGGTCTAGAGGAGACGTGATTACATTTACTCGTGGCATTGACTGCAACTCAAGGGTAGCCAAAAGGGCAAGAAGTTAATATGCATTTGTGCAGTTATTTAGACCGAAGTCCTTCGTACAAAGGCTCTATTTCTTGATGCAAGGCAAAGTCCAATATAAAAAAAGTGGATGTTCAAGACAATTATGTTTGGCAATTTTTTTTTTAAAATTTCTTACTTGTTCAATTTATGATACTATATTGCTGGTGTGCAAGGTTAGCTCAAACCAAAGGCTGCTAAATCACTTGCATACTTCATCTGCAACTCCACAAACCTTATTGTATAATTAGCCTCTTGTATAGACATTTATACAAAGATCAAGATACTAAATATCGGGTATGCAAATGCAAAATGGGCTGGATCTACATTCAATGTGGTTAAAATATTATGTTATAGCCAGTTTTCATACTGGTTAATAAAAAATAGCCAGCATTTACCAAGTCAATGAAAAATAGCCACTATTTTGCTGCAATAGGGACCGGTCCAGTATAATATAGGGGAATTCTGCTGCATTTGTGTACAAACTCCGACATATTATGCTGAACCAGTATAATTTGCTAACTCCTGTAAAATTTGTGGGAGACTGGAGCACCAGTGCTCCAAACTCCAGTATATTATACTGGACAATTATACTTGCTGGAACTCCGGTAAAATTTGCGGGAGTTCCACCGTAATTATGCTTGAACTCCCGTAAAATTTACGGGAGTTCCAGCATAGTTATCCTGGAACTCCCGTAAAATTTACGGGAGTTCAAGTATACTTATGTTGAAACTGCCGTAAAATTTGCGGACGTATTTTTCCGGATTTTGAACAGTATTTTCGCTCAGATTTAAAGTGGCAGAATTTCGATGACTTTTTAAACTTGACTATTTTTCAACGACCAGTAGTAAATCTAGCTATTTTTGAATTTTTCCCCTCAATGTGCCATTCATGCGTAATTAATATGTTTTGGTTTCTTTGGTTTGTGGAAACCTAATCGCTGCAAAAGCATATTTGTGCTAAAACTCCAATATAATATACTAGCGTAGTTTCCAATTTTTGAACAGTATTTACACCCAAATTTATCTTTAAATAAAAAGTGGATAAATTTTAATTACTTTTAAAACTTAAAACTAAGCTATTTGAAGGACCAATTATAAATCTGGCTATTTTTAAATTTCTCCCCATGCAAAAGACAGACACGGATTGAAATTTTGGTTGCCATATTGTAAAACTTAGGGAAGTCATTTACTTGAGGAATTAAAGTTCAAAGAGGTAATGCAGATAAAAAATGTGAAATAAAAGTTATCCTGGAAACATGTTAAACCGAAATTATTATCCAGAGCAAGAACAAAAAATAAAAGTTGGGAGGATTTCATTAAGCAGTACTAAATGACCAAAATCTTTGATCTAAAAGATCAAATAGTAAACGATACACTAATTTAACTCATCATCTCTGAACATTAAACGCTACGAAAAGCCACATCCAGCAATAACCAGAAAAGACCAGACCCAGATATCACAGATTGCTTCCCAATGATCTTAAGCAGCAATAGATGGCTTAGAAGCTGCAGACAGTCTAGACCTCTTCTTAGCCAGACTCTCACTGCGCCTTTCTCTTTGCTCCTTCAACCTAGTAGCTAAAAGCTTCTGGTACTCAGCTGCTTCTGACTTGGCCTTGGCAATTCTCTTCTTCTTGTCTGCAATTCTTGCTCTCTTCCTCTGGAGAGTCAATGGTGTTACCAGCCTCTGGATCTTAGGAGCCTTGCTAGCCTTTTTACCTGTCACCATAATTAACATTCAAAGCAAAGGTTGAAGAGCATATTAACTTCCAACATTGACTAACTCTGATCAGCACAAAAAAAATGCAAGTAGATTTATCAGTAGAAAACTAACCAGTTTTGGTTGTGAAATTTCGACGGTAGGTATTGACGTACTTCCTGACATCATCTTCCTTGGAAAGGTTGAAGAGCTTCCTAATCTTGGAAGCCCTTTTGGGTCCTCTCATCCTTGGTTTCTCAGTGTCTGTCAGTCCAGGCAGATCATTCTCACCCTTTTTCACAATAACCAAATTCAGAACAGAAAGATCAGGACTAACAATGCATCCACGGACAGACTTCCTTCTGCGCTCCCCATTTCTCCTACCATAGCCCCGGAAACAAGGAGTACCTGTTTAATTGAACATAATTTGATACTTACAACATCAGCTACACACAACAAATATATACAATACACATGCGCCCATAAGCACCTTCTTGCAACTTTACACATACCTCTGTACAGCAGAAGACGAACTCGGCCTGGAGTCAACACTCCCTGCTTCATTGGGAAACCTTGCTTGTCACATCCTCCCATAATCTTAAAAACATATCCCTTGAACTCCTGTCAATTGTTACACATAACATTGTTAAAAGAAAGTTGACTAGATGGAAAGGTTACTTACAACATGACAACCACAAGTAAACAGAAACCTACGTCTCCCAAAGCATCTCCAGCAACCTCCTGGGAGATCCTTTTGTCAAAGAAAGCCCGGCTGCACAGCAAGAATCAAGTATCATTAACCAACAGTACTTACACATACACTCTTACATGTCACTTGGCAATAATGAAATATTAGGACCTCCACATAAATCAACCAGCATATATACATCACCATGCAACATTCAAAAGCATCATATAATCGAGTAAAGTATTAACCACATTAAATTTTACCTTACTTTCATCAATAAAAAGACACATCGAAAATTTTCTCACTACAACATTGTATGCACATATAAAGACCTTTGTGGAATTACTAGATATCTAACGACGGGCCTATGAAGGGAAACCTATGAACCAATTAACCAGACACCAGCATGCAAACACAAAGCATTAGTTTATAGCAATGGTCATAATTTCAAGCAGATGCAAAGATAGAAATTAGCAGTAAGGGATTGTTTGTTCCACGGACGAGTAACTGGATTAAAACAAAATGAATAATAATTACCTCATTGTTTAAATTCTTATTGAATATTTGGTTATGCGTAATAACTCAAGATACCTGGACATGTTCAGCTTTAAAGTGGACATATAGTTGTTACCAAAAATTACTCTAGTGTCCTTAAATTAATTTATCCAATTTTATTAGTTCGATTACTATATGTGATTAAAAACAATTGTCGTAAGAATAATTAATTGCCCAATTTTAATCATCTCGGATAGAAAATACATTAAAAAAGGAACACATACTCTAAATATGAAATCTCATTTTCACCTCTCATAGTTCTTAGAAATCAACACCATAAATTTTATTAGAACCAACTGAGAGATAGCAAGTAAATAAGTAGAAATATAGAAGACACTCAACACCATAAAGTTTATTAGAAACAACTGACAGATAGCAAGCAAATAAGTAGAAATGCAGAAGACACCAAACCAAATAACCACTATGAGGTAAGAGATCAAACTGCATTCGGCATGTAATTTTTTTCATAGCCGGTAACCTAAACAAATAATCCTCAACTCCAGAGCCCCCAAAATAATTCACCTTACCGCACAGTTTGATAATTGTAGACTTTTCATAAATAGCCGAAAACAATTTGAGTTTAATTATACACATGTATAAAACCATTTAAACTAATATCGTCACAAATAATGCAAATACAAAATAAAAAGTAACAAGTTCTGTAGAATTCCTAAACGTATAAATATGACTTACAGTTTCTGGTCATCGTCGATCTCGAGCTTCTTCTGGCATCCAGTTGTCGGATTTGCAATGTTGAACTGCAAAACAAAAGAACAAATCAATTCATGTTGAACGAAATGAATTATGCAATACATAAATTATAGGCTTGTTCAGCTACCTTCATTTTCGGTCGAACTCAGTGGAGGCCGCCAAGCTGACAATGAAACTCTCAAATTTTAGGCTGAGCTCCTCTCTCTTTCTCTCTGGGTTAGGGTTTAGGAGAAGATATATTTTATATCCAGGCTTTTACTAGGTCAGCTACTAATAGGCCTTGGTCCATTGTAATTACTACAGAACTTATGGCTCTATAAAAGTGATTGGGCTTTTCTGTAAGCGTAAGCCCTATTCATATGTACTTTCAAGAAGCCCGATTATAATGAGAAATTTATCTTGAATACAACAATAGAAAGAGATATTTATAAGAAATACAACCACTTTGGAAAAATTACTTTATATATAACTTAGTACAACTTTTTAACTTTTTAATTCAATTAAATACAATTTCTAATATGCCTAAAATATCTCATTATGGAACTTAAAAATAGGGATTATGCCAACTAACACATAATCCCTTAAATTCAAAATAATCTCACAATTCTCTCTCACCTAATCGGTGTAGACCATTAACTTTCTAATATTATGTTTACGTGGAATTATTATTTGTAAAGAACTACGTTACATATATTTTTCATAAATATAATATATTAGTATACTCAAAATCAATAACTATTATCCATCAATGGTATATTGATTATTACATATTTAGTATACAGTGGATATAGCATAACATATATACACATATATATGCGCATATATATATATATATATATATATATATATATAGAGAGAGAGAGAGAGAGAGAGAGAGAGAGAGAGAGAGAGAGAATATATATTGTATAGAATATATTGTATTTCTTCTATACATTAAATTAATCTATACAAGAAATAAATATACCTCAAATATTATAATAAATTAATATATTTAAATACTCATACATTAGTATACAATGAATATACTATAACAGATTTCATATATACATTATATAGTATATTGTATAGATTATACAAATATAATATAATAGTATAAGATAAATATCTATAAAAGATTTCATATTTTTTATTATATTTGACTCTTGTATTATATAGTACATCTCTCTTCTATTTTTGAATGGCTACGTTTGAATTGTTGTAGATTTTGTTATGCTTAATTTTAGGGATGTAGAGATATTTTAGAAAAATTTGATTGTATTTGAATTGTAGTCAATTTGCTTAAGCTTAAATTTAGGGAATATTAAGAATCCTATTAAATTTTGCAACAATTTTGGAATCTTAATTTAGTATAGGTTGAATAATATATATAGAGACAAATTCTTTCAATTTAAATATATATTAATTATATAGAATAAAGATAATGATGTTGTATAATACTCCCCCCGTTTCAATTTATGTGAACCTATTTCCTTTTTAGTCCGTGCCAAAAAGAATGACCCCTTTCCTTATTTGGAAACAATTTACCTTTATGCAATGATTTATAGCCACACAAAATAAAGGTGCCTCATTTTACACCACAAGATCAAAAGTCTTCTCTCTTTTCTTAAACTCCGTGCTCAGTCAAATGGGTTCACATAAATTGAAACGGAGGGGAGTATGTAAATAAATAGCTAGTTGCAAATGATGAAATATACTACCTATAAAGTTGCAATTATGTAAACTTCCCTATTATAATCTTTAAACTTGGGCTATTTGCAATCATACCCTATATGAATTTTTGCATTCTTATCCCACTTATGAAACTTTTTTATCCTACATATTTAAGGTTTCACTTAATTATATTTAGCATACCAAATTACTATTTATATACCATATCTAATTAAGGTTATAATTAATATAATATTTTATTGTAACGACCCAAAGAGTTATCACCATATTTCTCCTTTTCTCCGCGCTTCCGAGGCCTTGGAAACCTCACTTTTGATTGCATCGATTTGCGTGCACATTCTGGGCAGGAAGTCAGAAATTTTTTATGTTAAAATATATGTATTCTGTGAAAAATTTGAGAAATTATGATATTAATATTGATATAGTTGACTTTGGTTAACATTTTGAGTAAACGGACCCGAACCCGTGATGTGACGGTCCAGGGAGGTTCGTAAAAAATATGGGACTCGGGCATATGCCCGAAGTTAAATTCTAAGGTCTAGAACTCCGGTAAAATAATTTTTCTATTAAATTATTTTCTGAAATTATTAAGGAAAAAAAATGAATCAAATGTGATTTTCCAAATATTTACCCTCTTATGGGGCAGTGACCTATTCCATTGGCTAAAACAACCCTAACAAGTGTCACACTTCCTTTTTACGCACCCGCGGGAGCGCGAGGGAGTTTTTCCAATTAAAGGACAATCGAAACGGGATTTATTTAATTAATTGAGAGTCGCCTCTTGGGAAAATAATAGTGTCCCAAGTCACCGGTTTAATCCCGAACCGAGGAAATTTATGACTCTGTATTACAGTCTGTGTCCAGAAATCCGGATAAGGAATTCTGTTAACCCGGGAGAAGGTGTTAGGCATTCCCGAGTTCCGTGGTTCTAGCACGGTCGCTCAACTGTCATATTTGGCTTCTTTATCCGATTTTATAATATGCCTTAACTTATGTATAAATTTTAATTTTTAACCTCTTATGATATTATTATTATAAAAATTATTATTATTATTATTATTATTATTATTATTATTATTATTATTATTATTATTATTTTTACAAAGAATTGCAACATTGTGAAAATGTATCTCGAACCACGTCGCACCAGTGCACCCGTGGTTGTCAACACATTTCGACTCCGTTGAGATTTGGATTTGGGTCACATAAATGTGCACCCGAGTTTAAGGAGATAGCATTATTAAATACGCGCCTAAAGATACTAACGCGTTATTGTTTTGGGAATGCCATGAAATCCGCTAAACGGCACATCCCGGAATCTAAGCATCTTTGTAAAAATTATCTATTGAGGGCCCCGCAATTCGCGTGTTATTTTAGCGAGGCTCGCCTCACTTATTGTTTAAGGGCTCATTACCCTTTTATTGTTTATTGTTTTAAATGAATTACAATGCAGTGGAAACGTATCTCGAACCACGTTGCACAGTGCACCCGTGACTTTTGACACGTTTCGACTTCGTTGAGATTTAGATTTGGGTCACATAAATGTGCACCCGTATTTGAGAAGGTAGTATTAGAATACGCGATTAAAGCAACTACGCATTTATTATCTTGGAGAACACCGTAAAATTCGCTATACGGTCGATCCCGAAGTCTAAATATTTATATATATATATATATATATATATATACGGTCGATCCCGAAGTCTAAATATTTATATATATATATATATATATATATATATATTTATGAGGGCCCCGCGATTTGTATAATTTTGTTAGGCGAGGCACACCTCTAATTCTAATTTAAAAGAGAACTACATTCCGCTATATTCATTTAAGAATTGATTCGAGATTATTTAGAACATGTTGCAAACCACGCTACATGAAATGCACCCGTGGTCCATGACGTGCTTTATTTAACCTTGTTCAAAATTGGAGTCGGGTCACATGAAATACACCCCCCGATTCCTTTAATCTAATTCCGCCGTTCGGTTGAGGAATAAGGAACCAATTTCGATAATGTGACAAAATCATGCTCAACTATAACCAATTCGAGTAAACATACGAGTAGATAACTAAGTGAGAAAATTCAAGACTACGGCGAGCAACTACATAAACAACGGAAGCATAACTAGTTGGCGAGCATGTGAAGGATTAGTTATTTTCATTAGCTAATTTCGACACTACAAGACCACCATTAATTGTGAAATTGCATGTTCAACAGAATCATATATTTACAAAAAAAATAATCTGAATCATACGAAACTAAATCAAATGAGAAACGATCCAGAATATTAACGAGAAGAACAATATCGGAAAAGAACATGCACCTTTATTTTTTGCATATTTTCAACGTACATAACGAGAAAACGAACCTTTTATGACGATCTCAAACCTCGACCTCTCCGGACAGAACTCGAATCAAACGACGACCTCGACTGAAGTTGTAACTCGAATCAAAATGAAGAGATGACCGAACAGTGGTCTCTCTTTTCTTCTTTCTGCCGTGTTTCTTCTTCTCTTTTTTTTTCTTTCTTTCTCTCTCGTTTCTTTCTTTCCTTTCTTCAATTTTCTTCTTTTGTTTTTTCCAATCTTTTCTGTTTCCTTTTCAAATCTTCTCTGTTTTGTTTTCAATTCCTTTCTGCTTTGTATTTCGTTTTCCTCTCTGTTTCGTTTTCTTTTCTTAGTTTTCGAATGGTTTTCTTTTCTTTGTTTTCCAAATCAGTCCGTGAGAGAGCAGTGCTCTCTTCCTCTTCTTATTGTTTTTTTTTCTTTTTTTAAAAATAACCTTCATGCCTTTTTTGTTTTTTTCTTTTTGTTTTATCCCTTTGTCTTTTTCTTCTTGTCTTTTTCTTTTTGTTTTTATCCCTTTGTCTTTTATTCTTATTCCCCATCCCATTATGTATTGTCCCCCTTAGTGTAGTGGACTCGGATTATTACGGGCTAGGTCCGAAAAATTATAAAATCGGGTAATTTGAACCCGAATATTATTCTTTGTCCGGAACCGAGAATGAGAACATGGTGTTATTAATTAATCTTACGTAAGTAAAACAACTATAATGTTCATAATTAAAATAAAACTATTTTTTATATTTTTCAAGTTTGAAATAACTACAAAATATTAATGAAGCTATTTTTTTTTATTATTTTCGTTTTTATAAAAAGATAAAAATATAAAGTACTATTTTTATATTTTTCAAGTTTAAAATAACTACGAAACATTAATAAAACTATATTTTTTGTTATTTTTATCTTAAGGTAGAAATAAAGTAAAAGAGTCAAAATTAGCTAAAATAGCTATATTAGGCCTAAACTAAATATTTTACGCTAAAAATATAAAAAATCTCGGGGATGGTCAAAAATCACGCGTTTACAGCTGCCCCTCTTTGACTGAAAATACAAAAAGTTTTTCGACAAAGAACGACTAGACAAGTGTTTTTGACCCGACCCTTATTCGGAAGGACTAAACTAAGAGGAAAGGAATGTGACCGAGCCCTTGTATTTGAGCTGCCTACATATCCTTGACTATAAAGGAATCAGGCCACGTGAAGTTCGAAAGTGAGTGAAAAAGGGGTATACCGAGGTGGAGAGCCAGTCGAGGTGTCGTTTCGTCGAGGTTTCGTTCTATCGAGGTTCCGGTCCGTGGTCCTTCTATTACATCAAAAATCCAACATGAAAAAGACTAATTAGGCCTATCAGCTACTAGTTACAAGATTCCTATCTATAAATCTTCCTGAAGCTTGATCTTGAGTATTGGTTGGTGCTTCATGCGGACCCTACATTTGAACCTTGATACTTGCTAGTTGTAGGTGTTGCTTTTCGGATCAAGACCAGGTATGCAGTGCTTGTGACCTCGGCCATGTCTTGAACACACCACATCTTTCATCAACTTCTGCACTTGGATTAACTCCTTGCTTTTTTTCATTATGACTGACTTCTGTTGAGTATCTCGGACTATTGACTCGCACTCTGGTCGCAAGCTTCTTTTGTTGCTAACTTGCATTGCACTCCGAAGTGATCTCCCTTACTTGTGATCTTCGAGCTATTCCCCTTCGAAGTCTGAATCTATCTTTTCTGATCCTTGTCGCCTTCTTTCTGATTCATGCTGGGGATTTCCGTTACACTCTATCACTTTTCGATTGTTCACTATCCTTATCAAATCTTGGAAACTGAGATGCCGTTCTGCTTTTCCGGCGGGCTTCTGACTTTATCGACAAACTCTAATCATAAATCGCCATTCCATTCTTCGGGCGGGCACCTGATTTCAACAACACTTCAAAATAATAACTCGCCACTTCATTCTCCAGGCGGGCATCCTGACTTCAACTACAACTTCCAAAATATATCGCCACTCCTCTCTTCAAGCGGGCTCCTGACTTCAACATCCTAGCAAATTAAAACTCCATTCCTCTCTTCATGCGGGCTCCGACTTCAACAACATCTTTTGAAAATAAATCGCCATTCCTCTCTTCAAGCGGGCTCCCGACTTCAACATCAACTTTTGAAAATAAATCGCCATTCCTCTCTTCGGGCGGGCTCCCGACTTCAACATCAACTTTTGAAAATAAATCGCCATTCCTCTCTTCAAGCGGGCTCCCGACTTCAACAACATCTTTCGAAAATAAATCGCCACTCCATTCTTCAGGCGGGCTCCCGACTTCAACAACATCCTTTGAAAATAAATCGCCACTCCATTCTTCGGGCGGGCTCCCGACTTCAACAACATCTTTTGAAAATAAATCGCCACTCCATTCTTCAGGCGGGCTCCTGACTTCAACAACATCTTTTGAAAATAAATCGCCACTCCATTCTTCAGACGGGCTCCCGACTTCAACAACATCTTTTGAAAATAAATCGCCACTCCATTCTTCAGGCGGGCTCCCGACTTCAACAACATCCTTTGAAAATAAATCGCCATTCCTGCTTCAGGCGGGCTCCTGACTTCAACAACATCCTTTGAAAATAAATCGCCACTCCATTCTTCAGGCGGGCTCATGACTTCAACAACATCTTTTGAAAATAAATCGCCACTCCATTCTTCAGGCGGGCTCCTGACTTCAACAACATCTTTTGAAAATAAATCGCCTTCCTTTGCTTCTTGTACCATTTTATTCTTGCTGCATCGACTCTTGAACCATCATTTCTCCTAAATTACCTTGTTTCGAAACTGCTTTCCTCCTGGGTCGTGTTGCTTTCCCTCCTGACTGCTGGGGATATCTTTAGAACTGTTTACTTTCCTGCTGAGGATAATGATGCTGGGAAAATTTTCCTTTATTCCCTCATTTCCTTTGACTCATGCGCTTGAATTTGCGCTCGGATCTCTTGTTGTAACCCTCTGCTTTATGGTGGGTTACTGGTTTCAAGACCTGCAATGTAAAGACTGAAGACTTGCCTTTTGTTATACAGGTAGGCGCCTGCTTTTAGTAGCAACTTTTGAATTTAAAATGCATGTTGGCAATAATTTACACAATATGCAAAATAAAACAAACGTAAAATATCCTGTTCGAGGGCGGATAGTCCCATTGTATCCTATTCGAGGGCGAATACTCCCATTGTATCCTATTCGAGGGCGAATACTCCCATTGTATTCCATTCGAGGGCGAATACTCCCATCGTATTCCATTCGAGGGCGAATACTCCCATCGTATCCTATTCGAGGGCGAATACTCCCATCGTATTCTATTCGAGGGCGAATACTCCCATCGTATTCTATTCGAGGGCGAATACTCCCATTGTATCCTATTCGAGGGCGAATACTCCCATTGTATCCTATTCGAGGGCGAATACTCCCATTGTATCCTATTCGAGGGCGAATACTCCCATTGTATCCTATTCGAGGGCGAATACTCCCATTGTATTCCATTCGAGGGCGAATACTCCCATCGTATCCTATTCGAGGGCGAATACTCCCATCGTATTCTATTCGAGGGCGAATACTCCCATCGTATTCTATTCGAGGGCGAATACTTGTCACGACCCCAAATCCGGTCGTGATGGCGCCCAACACATTGCTAAGCCAGCCTGACCAATCAATATAAACAACGGAGCTAGACGCTCTCTTTTAGCCCATTTAAGCATATTAAATCACGAAGCAATAGCGATACAAATAACGAAAACAAGGAACCAAGTCCCATAATACATCAACTCCCATAGACCAAGGGTCAAGAGTCATGAGCCTCTACTGAACATGAGTGTATAAAGGTTTACAAAATACCAAGTGCGGAAAGAAATGTCAATACAAAATCAAAAGACAGTAGGAAGGAATATCGGGTCCTGCGGACTCTGCAGCTACCTCGAATATCCACAAACGTCGCCTCGCACAGCTACTGGATCACTGCTGAGAGGTACCTGGATCTGCACACAAGGTGCAGGGAGTAAAATGAGTACTGCCGGACTCAGTGGTAATAAACAAGGGTAAGACAGCAGCGCAGATAAGAAATCCGCAATAAAGCACTATGTAAAGCTATAGTCGGCTACCCTGTCATAGAATCAATCTTCACTGTACCTGTTTCCAACAATTACCAATAAATAGCATAACAGCTAGCAGATGTAGCTAAATGCAATGCAATGCATGATATGACCGCTACGGCGTGTAGCCCGACTCCAATTTTGGGTACCCGTGCTCACTGTGGGGGTTCAGACTCCGGAGGGCTCCTACAGCCCAAGCACATCTCATAGAGATATTCGTGCGGCGTGCAGTCCGATCCAACATATATCTCGCTGCGGCGTGCAGCCCGATCCACTACTAGTCAGCTAATATGCAGATACAGCCTCGCAGGCTCAAAAGTAGTTTTTGAAAACTCTTTTATCATTTTTCAGTTAGAAAACAGTAATACCAAGTTCCAGAGATTGGAATTAGCATAATAACAAAAATAGCTGCGGACTAGTAGTAAACTAGCATGTCTATGTGATAAGACAATGATAACGATCCTCGCGGGATCCAATAACCGGCTCACGGCCCACATGTATACTCAACCGCCCAAGAAGGGGGTTCCTCGGCTCAAGAGTGGCCATTATCACAATATATATATATATGCAACCATCCGAGAAGGAGGTTCGACTGCTCTAGAATAGCCAATAATACAGTATCAACAGGTCGGACTAATATATAGTCTCCAGTTCATGATCGACCCCGCACTCTCAAGAGTGTGCGTGTCTCGCCGCTATACAGCGTCACAAAGTGGTATACCGGGGTTTCGAACCCGCTGGTCATCACCCACATCTATTACTCACCTCTATACGGCGCGACGACTACTCCGCAATGCCCTTGCCACGAGAATCAAGCTCCGCACGCGTAGAATCTGATCAAATACAGTAAAAATACAACAATTTAGGCCAATGGGATGACACCCAATCAATACAACTCAATTTACATCAAAATTCCCAAAGTTGTCAAAACCCGAGCCCCGGGCCCACATTCCGAAAATTTACGAAATTCACATTTCTGGAACCCTCGTCTCAATACGAGTCTAAGCATATCAATTTTACCAAAATCGGACTCCATTTGCCCATTCAAAACCTTGATTTTCTAAAGTCCAAGACTAGGGCTAAATCCTCCATAATTACCCCAAATTCCTCCATTTTCATGATATAATTGCATGATATTATCAATACTAATCATAATATGAGTTCATAGTTGATTACCCGATGATTTCCCTTGATTTCTTCCTCAAAATCGCCCAAAGTCGCCCTTAAGCCGAGACCCCCAAATGTTAAAATGTTTATGAAATTTTGTAACTTCTGATACACTTAACTTACAGCGATTTCCGCTTCTGCGGAAGTATTTCCGCTCCTACGCGTCCGCTTCTACGGAGACTGGACCGCTCCTGCGGATACGTCCGCTTCTGCGACTGGGCGTCCGCTTCTGCGGACTCGCCTAAGCGGCTCCCCTTCCGCTTCTGCGATGGTCGCTTCTGCGACTCCCAGTCCGCCCCCGCGTTTCCGCTTCAGCGGAAAATGATCCGCTTCTGCGGTCACCGCTTCTGCGGCTCCTGGTCCGCTTCAGCGCACCCGCTCCTGCGCACCCGCTCCTGCGCCCAAATTTCCGCAGGAGCGGAAACAACAGAGGCAGTGCACCAGTTTTCTGAAATTTCCATATTTTTCTCCCGATTAACCATCCGAACCAGAACTCTTCAACCTGCAATTTCCATGATTTTCTTCCGTTTAACCATCCGAAAACACCCCGAGGCCCCCGGGACCTCATCCAAACATACCAACACATCTTAATACCTTATTCGAACTTGTTCCAATCCTCAAAACACGTCTAACAACATCAAAACTCATAATTCGCATCGAATTCAAGCCTAAATTCCTTAAAACATTCCAAATTGCACATTCAATCAAAAACCCGACCAAACGACGTCCAAATGACCTGAAATTTTGCAGGCACATCCAAAATCACCTAACGAAGCTACTGCAACTGTCGGAATTCCATTTCCGACTCCCGGATCAAAATCTCACCTACCGTTCGGATTTCGCCAAAATTCAACCTTAGCCAATTCAAGCCTATTTCTACACCGGCCTCCAAATTCAATTCCGATCGCTCCCCTAAGTCACAAATCACCTCCCGGAACTAACCGAATCATCAGAATCCGATTCCGAACACTCTAACTCAATAGTCAACTCTTGGTTGACTTTTCATATTCAAGCTTTCTTCAAACATGCTATTTATTTCATTTTCAATCCAAATCATTCCTAACTCACCCGATTGTAACGACCCGGCCCGTCGTTACGGGAATTACCACCCCGTTACCTTGCATTTACATATATTATGCTTTTAAAACAGTATTAGAGTATATCGGGTGAGTTAGGAGTGATTTGGATTGGAAATGAAACAAATAGCATGTTTGAAGAAAGCTTGAATATGAAAAGTCAACCAAGAGTTGACTATTGAGTTAGAGTGCTCGGAATCGGATTCTGATGATTCGGATAGTTCCGGGAGGTGATTTGTGACTTAGGGGAGCGATCGGAATTGAATTTGGAGGCCCGGTGTAGAAATAGGCTTGAATTGGCTAAGGTTGAATTTTGGCGAAATCCGAACGGTAGGTGAGATTTTGATCCGGGAGTCGGAATGGAATTCCGACAGTTGCAGTAGCTCCGTTAGGTGATTTTGGATGTTCCTGCAAAATTTCAGGTCATTCGGACGTCGTTTGGTCGGGTTTTTGATCGAATGTGTAAATCGGAAAGTTTTAAGAAATTTAGGCTTGAATCCGTGTGTAATTGGTGATTTTGATGTTTAGTATGGTGTTTTTATGGTTGGAATAAGTTCGTATCATGTTTTGGAGTATGTTGGTGGTTTTCGTTGGGGTCCCGGGAGTCTCGGGATGAATTCGGGGGTCCAAACGGACCATTGTTGAAAGAAAAGAGAAAAATCTGGTTGTTGTCATAACCTCAGCAGACAATTGCTCTCCGCGATCGCGGGGATGGGGATGCGATCGCGTAGAGCGGGGAGATAAGGCATCGCGATCGCAGGGTAAGAGTCGCGATCGCGTAGAATTGATCGGGTGTTGATCGCGATCGCAGGCCAATATACGCGATCGCGTAGAAGAAGAAATGGGTCCAGGAGAAATATGCTACGCGATCGCAGGAGTGAAGGATGCGATCGCGTGAGGCAGGGTGACTGTGCTTCGCGATCGCGTGAAGGAAGTCGCGATCGCGTGAGGCCGTGAATTTGAGCATCGCGATCGCGTGAGGAAGATCGCGATCGCGTAGAAGAACCTGTTCTGGCAGTGAACTTAAGTCCAGAAACAGAGAGTTACGGGTTACACCCCCAAAACTCAATTTCAAGCCCTAGAGAGAAGAAAACTCGAGGAAATCACCGAGAAGTCATCGGGTATCGTCGGAGGTAAGATTCTTGACTCAAAAACATCAATTTATGGTAGTATTAACATCAATCTTCATGAAATTGGGTTGAAATCTTGAAGAAATGTGGCCTAAGTTTTGAAAACGGGATTTTTGGATTTGGGAGGCCATTTGAACTCCGATTTCGATAAATTTTATATGCACGGACTCGTGGCGAGATAAGGATCGCGTTGGTGCTAATTTCGGAATTTTCCGAGCAGTGGGGCCCGGGGTCGGGTTTTACCAACTTAGTGTAATTATGCTAATTTCATGTAAATTGAAGTGGGTTATGATTATTTGACCCGTATTTGATGTAATTATTGTGGTTTGACTAGATTCCACGCACGAGGGAGCTAAATTCAAAGGAAAGGACATTTCGGAGTAGTCGTCGCGCCGTATTGAGGTGAGTAATAGATGTGGGTGATGACCAGCGGGTTCGAAACCCCGGTATACCACTTTGTGACGCTGTATAGCGGCGAGACACGCACACTCTTGAGAGTGCGGGGTCGATCATGAACTGGAGACTACATATTAGTCCAACCTGTTGATATTGTATTATTGGCTATTCTAGAGCCGTCGAACCTCCTTCTCGGATGGTTGCATATATATATATATATATTGTGATAATGGCCACTCTTGAGCCGAGGAACCCCCTTCTTGGGCGGTTGAGTATACATGTGGGCCGTGAGCCACTTATTGGATCCCGCGAGGATCGTTATCATTGTCTTATCACATAGACATGCTAGTTTACTACTAGTCCGCAGCTATTTTTGGTTATTATGCTAATTTCCAATCTCTGGAACTTGATATTACTGTTTTCTAACTGAAAAATGATAAAAGAGTTTTCAAAAACTATTTTTGAGCCTGCGAGGCTGTATCTGCATATTAGCTGACTAGTAGTGGATCGGGCTGCACGCCGCAGCGAGATATATGTTGGATCGGACTGCACGCCGCAGGGATATCTCTATGAGATGTGCTTGGGCTGTAGGAGCCCCTCCGGAGTCTGAACCCCCACAGTGAGCACGGGTACCCAAAATTGGAGTCGGCTACGCGCCGTAGCGGTCATATCATGCATTGCATTGCATTTAGCTACATCTGCTACCGTTATGCTATTTATTGGTATTTGTTAGAACAGGTACAATGAAGATTGAATCTATGACAGGTTAGTTGATTATAGCTTTACATAGTGTTTTATCGCGGATTTCTTATCTGCGCTGTCTTACCCTTGTTTATTACCACTGAGTCTGGCAGTACTCATTTTACTCCCTGCACCTTGTGTGCAGATCCAGGTACCTCTCAGCAGTGATCCAGTAGCTGTGCGAGGCGACGTTTGTGGATATCCGAGGTAGCTGCAGAGTCCGCAGGACCCGATATTCCTTTCTACTGTCTTTTGATTCTGTATTGACATTTCTTTCCGCACTTGGTATTTTGTAAACCTTTATACATTCATGTTCAGTAGAGGCTCATGACTCTTGACCCTTCGGTCTATGGGAGTTAGTATATTTTGGGACTTGGTTTCCCCGCTGTTGTAATATTGTTTCATATTTTGAGATGCTTAAATGGGCTAAAGAGAGCTTCTAGCTCCGTTGTTTATATTGATTGGTCAGGCTGGCTTAGCAATGTGCTGGGCGCCATCACGACCAGATTTGGGGTTGTGACACCGATATACTCTAATACTGTTTTAAAAGCATAATATATGTAAATGCAAGGTAACGGGGTGGTAATTCCCGTAACGACGGGCCGGGTCGTTACAATACTCCCATTGTATCCTATTCGAGGGCGAATACTCCCATTGTATCCTATTCGAGGGTGAATACTCCCATTATATCCTATTCGAGGGCGAATACTCCTATTGTATCCTATTCGAGGGCGAATACTCCCATGATATCAATGTATGAAAGTGAACAAACCTGAGACGTCCTGTTCGAAGGTGGACAAACCTGAAACATCCTATTTGAAGGTGGACAAGCCTGATACGTCATCTTGAATTGCCTTCCTCTTTTCTCCGAGAAAATTTTCAACAACGGCAGAAAATTTTCTGCCCCAATATTGGTGTTCTTCCTTGTGGCATGACTTTCTGCTATCAATAGTACTTTCTTTCCCTGTTTCAAATCAAAGAAAATTTGTTAGTTCAAAACATTGTGAGCGGTTGTGCCGCTCCTGTAGGGTGGTTATTCCTTTTCCTCTTTTCCCTCGCTCGGGGTTCCCAAAACATTGTTGGGGAATGATTTCATTTGCCGGAGATGATATTCCTGCTGGGGATGGGTTTTTTCATTTATCCCTTCCCCGTTCTCAACTTGCTGGGGGTTATTTTGTTGAAGATGGGATTTCCTTTCTTCCTTTACCACTCTGTGTTGTCCGACCACCTCGAAACTTGCTGTAGATAACATTGCTGGGGGATTTTCATTTCCTCAAAATTGGTGTTTCACTCTTCTTGAAGGCTATTGAGGATGACATTGGTTCGAAGACCATTTCCCTTAAGACTTTCCTTCTTCCCCAAGTGGGTATTGACTTCCAGAAAATTTTCAAACTGAAAAGAAAATTTTCTGCCCCAGTTTGATAATCTTCTTTTGCACCATACTTCTCTGCCGTCAATGGCATTTCCTTGCCTTGAATAATAATTGGAAAGTTGGTGGTAAGTTTTGAAGTCATTTCTCACTATGTTTTGACTAGAGAGACTTTGACGGGGGAAGTTTTGACAAAAAAAAGAGAAAAATAAAAAGAAACAACAAATAGAAGACAAAGGAGAACTGACTCTCTAACAAGAAACACTATAAAAACTTATCAAACGCGGATACCAACTCTACTGGTCATGACATGCACATATGGCCTATCCTCCGTCGTTAATTGCCTTTCACGATTTCTGTCTCGTGATTTCCATCTGATTATCACCTTTATTCGACTTGTAGTGCCCGAAGGGTTTTCACTTTCAAGCTTCTCTCATTTTGATTTTCTCTCGCCTTTCGTCGCCTTATGGTGCCTGTGAAGGTTTTCACCGGTAAGACTCTCTCATTTGTATTACTTTTAGCTGGGGATTGGGGTGTCACTGCCAAGACTCTCTCGTATTTCCTTTCTGCTGAGAATCAGAATCTTTTCTGCTGAGAATCAGAGGGTTATATTCTGATAGGACTCTCTCACTCGCTTGACGTGGCATCTTTTGAAGACTGATCAGAAGGTCTTTATTTGGACCGTAATGTAGGATTTGGATAGGGCTAGAAAGAAAAGGTATTAAAGGCTCAAAACAAAATGACTTTGGGTTCAAAATTTACAACCTTCGGATCTAAATTTATTTATAATAAACACAATTTTTCTTTGCCCCAATTTCTTACTTGGGGATTTTTATTTCTTTATTTACACTATGACCGAGCTGTGAAGCGCCTACGTATCCTCTTTAAGGAATCAGGTCAAACGTAGTTCCCACTTCCTCTTTTTCAAGTTTCTCTTTTTCATTCACTTTTTTTTTATCACTTTTTTGCTGTTTTCTTTTCTTTTCTTTATCTCTTTTTGTTGTTTTCTTTTTTTTTTTCTTTTTCTTTATCCCTTTCTTCTCTTGTCTTT
The DNA here is from genome assembly GCA_032618575.1 of Nicotiana noctiflora. Classification (NCBI taxonomy): domain Eukaryota; kingdom Viridiplantae; phylum Streptophyta; class Magnoliopsida; order Solanales; family Solanaceae; genus Nicotiana; species Nicotiana noctiflora. Next base: position 123,194 of record JASVEL010014163.1, read on the forward strand.
CAAACTTGTGTTTCTAGTCTTTGCAACTAATTCCGAAGGAGGGGTATGAAAGAATTTAAATTAAGGCTCAAAGGGTTGACGATGGATAAAGTGTTTGGATAGCAGAACAAAATGCCTTCGTCATTCCAATCTTCAAAACATGCCAAGTTCAAACAACATATTCAAGACATCTTCTGTTTGTGCCCTGATTGATAACCATATCGTCCATTCGCCTTTCATCTATCATTTTAAAGTATTGCTGGATGACACTCTCATTTCAGTATCACGAGCGAACCCCGTCTTAGCATGGCCAATTTTCCTTTAAGGGTTTCTTCATGTTTTACCTGCCCCAGTCTCACATGATTCGGGCTCCAAATAATCTCAAATCATTTTTATTTCTTTTTTAAAATGACCTGATTATCTTCAAATTGCTTCATGATTAACCCTTAATATTAGGTCAAAATTATGTGCGATGCCATGTCATTAGAGTCGGCGTTCGAACAAATGACAAACTTAAAGATAGAAGAACTAAACAAAAGATGACTGGGGTAATAAAAGACCGAAAGTTTCATAAACTAAATGGCGAAATGATTCAAATACAAATAAGCAAACCACAATACAAAACTAAAACGAAACTTGAAACGACCAAGCAAACTGCAATGACCAAAATGGAAAGATAAGGGGGTTTCACTTCAAAACAAGATCCGGGTCACAACCCCGAAAACAACTCGGACAAAAGAAATGACAACAAAACAAACCACCAAAAACTCCTCCTGATTACCAAGCATCAATTTGATCATATGGGTCTAAGGGTGAGCCGGCAATGGATTCTGATTAATGTTGGGTGCCTCCGGTGTCTGAACCTCAATCTTATTGGTGTCAATAAGATTTTGCACTGCATGTTTCAGTTTCCAACATTTCTCGGTATCATGTCCGAGAGCCCATGAACAATACTCACAGCTTACTGAGCGATCCACATTTGGGGGTAGGGGATTTGGCAATCTTGTCTCAACAGGACTCAACAAACCTATCTGCTTCAATTTGTGGAACAGAGCAGTATAAGTTTCTCCCAACTCGGTGAATGTTCTTTGTGTCTTTTCCTTTCTGAAGGCATGATTCCCTCGGAAACCTGGTCCTGGAGGGTTATTGTAAGCCCTTGGTGGTGGATATGTGTTTCGGGGAGGGTGATTAGGGTGATTTGGTTAGTAGGGTTTGGCTTGGTAGTGAGGTGAAGGACCTTTCGATCTGGACCAAGTACCCTCCTCTACTGTTGCAACTTCTTCTTTTCTCTTCTTCCCGAATGCAACCCCTGTGCCATTCTGAATAGCTTAAGTTGTTGCTTTCAACGCGGAATAGCTCAATATCTTATTGGACTTAAGTCCCTCTTCTATCATTCCGCCCATTTTGACCACCTCATTGAAAGATTTACCAACTGATGTCACCAAGTGACTAAAGTAGGTTGGCTCCAGTGTTTGCAAGAAGTAGTCTACCATTTCGTTCTCTCTCATCGGGGAATCCACCCTTGCTGCCTGTTCCCTCCAGCGGAACCCAAATTCTCTGAAGCTTTCAGCGGGTTTCTTCTCTAGCTTTAGCAATGATAAGCGATCAGGGATTATTTCAAGATTATATTGAAACTGGCCGATGAATGCTTGGGCCGGGTCATCCCATGTAAACCATCTGCTGGGATCCTGCCTGGTGTACCATTCTAGTGCAGACCCTCCCAAGCTCTGACCGAAGTAAGCTATCAGAATTTCATCTTGCCCTCCGGCTCCTCGCATTTTGCTGCAGAAACCTCGGAGATGGGCTACTGGGTCACCATGTCCCTCGTATAGATCAAACTTGGGCATTTTGAACCCGACGGGCAACTGGACATCTGGAAATGGGCATAGATCTTTGTAAGCAACACTGACTTGGTTGCCTAAACCATGCATATTCCTGAAGGATTGCTCCAGGCTTTTGACTTTTCGAATAACTTCCTCATGCTCCAAACTTTTGAAGTGCTTTTCCGGTTCTGCCGGGTTATCCCAGTGAGGGGTGTGTGAATGCGGTTCAGGAGCCTTAAAGGTAGGCTCGGGATCATAACAATGATTGTCATGTATTTGAAAAAGCGGTTCACCGGACGACTTCTGTAAAGTAGCAGGTGGAGGTGCCACGAAAACAGGGGTGACCGGAGGAGGGGTATTTTGTCTAGCCGGTGGAACCTGGGATGTATAAGGGTTTTCCCCTTGATAATATGGATAGATCGGTGCACTTGTCGAGGGGTCAATAGGCGGACGCTCCTGGAGCTGGTGTAAGAGTAGTAAGGTTTGGTGGTGACTGTCCCCTAGCCCAGGCTAGGTGCATCTCTGTTATTTGCTGTCTCAACCGGTCCACCTCATCTTTCAAGATCTGTATCTCTGATTTCTCTTCCTCGAGACTTTTACCGGAACTAGACATGTTTGCTGGAATTGGCCCTTTAGATCTAGTACGGTAATGGTGGCTGGCCAGTATATTCTGTCAAGTCAACTGCTAAACTTTTCTGGAAATCGCAACAAACTTGTTAGCTTATTGAGTTTAACAGATATGTTATAGCACGTAGGATGCAATGCACCTAGTCAGTTAACCATATACGTATTCACCGCATGCGTCATTCCAGTTTTTCCTTTTCAATTATCCTTGAAAACCTTGCTGGTTTTTTTTTTTTCCCTTTTTTTATATATATACATATACAGTCATGGTCGAATCTTATGGAGATTGCCTACGTATCATGACCCCGCATGAATCAGACCGAGCGTAGTTCTTGCAAATTAATGCAAGAAATAAATAGATGTTTATTTGATTATTGTTTTTTTTTGAATAAAAATTGTACAAGCCGACTCCAACTACAAACTTGTGTAGGAGATTTCTACAAGAATAAGAATATTTTTGGTGTCACTTATGACTATTTCTACAAAATTGGCCACATAATGGCTTATTTGACAAAATGGCTATTTTTTGCAAAATTTATTTAAGAAAGATAGAACTTGAATTTTTTTTTTTTTCTGTGGCTCATAGGGCATCGTTCGGCATCACCGTAGACCAACACAAAACTATTTTTTCCGAAATTGGCCATGTAATGGCTTATTTAGACAAAGTGGCTCTTTTTGCAAAATTTTATGTAAGAAGATGCAAATTCAAAATTTTATCCTGGGGCCTATGGGGCATCGTTCAGCACCGACACAGGCCAACACAAGACTGAGGAAGTTAAAATACAAAAATGTGGCTATTTTAGCAAAATTTCGGCCATGTAATGGCTTGTTTGATAAAGTAGTTATTTTTGTAAAGTTGAGTGATGACTCAAAATTTAATTTTTGCAGATACATCCTTTCGACATTTCCGCGAGGGAATATTTCAAGGCTGTGTCCAAAATTATTTAAAATGATTCAAAGTGGCTATTCTTGCAAAAACGGCCTTCCAGCGTCCTTTTGAAGCACATTCGGTTTGTTTTAAACAAGAATAGCATCACCCGATTTATTTATAACAAAATCAAAAATTTGACATTTTTTGGTTATTTTTGCAAACGGGGTGTGAACCCGAACTTGATTTTGCAGCTATGGCCTTGCAACATTTCCACAAGGAATATTTCAAAGTTGCGCCCGCAAATCATTAAAAATGATTCAAAGTGGCTATTTTTGCAAAAACGGCCTTCCGGCGTCCTTTCGGAACATTCGGCTATTTTTCAAAATGGCATCACTTTGATTTTATTGAAAACTAAAACTTCGACATTTTTTTTTTAATTTTTCGAAGGGGTGGTTGGACCCGATGAGGGTTGCCTACGTATCCCACCTAATGGCGAGAATCAAACCTGCGTAGTTCGGTCAGATAAATAAACTACTTTTGAAAACAATGACATTTCTTTTTCTTTTATTTTGAAAACAATGACATTTCCTTTTCTTTTATGTTTTTTTTTCATTATATATATATATATATATATATATTTATTATAAACAAGCAACACGAATTATTTTTGAAAACAAACTATTAGTTTTTCAATTCATTGGTATATAAAACGAACTATTATAATTTTCATTTTATTGACAAACAAATGACTATATTTTTTTTATGAATAAAATCACTTCTTTTTATTGAAAAATAAAGCTAGTTTTATTAAAAAAAACGTTTTTTTAAGTAATAACAAACTATTTTAAAAATAACAATTCTCTTTTTTCCTTTTTTTTATTTTATTTTCAAAATCCGGTAGAGTTTCGAAACTACTTGGGCATTGGTTTGTTTTCTAAAAATGAGTAGTTATCTCTCTGCACAGTTACTTTTCTTTTCTCTTTTTTTTTTCATTGTTCCTCAATATTTACAAATCGGTCGGCATGCAAGTCTGAAACAAATAATTACGTGAAACAATCAGGATGCAACAGGATGGTCTTTTTTTATTTCAGGTTGCCTGTCCTAGACGGACCCAACCCCTGTGTTGAGTCCCCTAAGTCAAATGCAACATGATGCAAATAAGCGTTCCTACTAGGGATCCGGCATGAAGTCACGTTATTCTAAGTTTAAAACCCGGGTATGTGTTCTAGACTGTGTACCCGAGCGGACAACTCGAGTTGAGGAAGGAGCTCCTTTCCGGGAACCAAAAGGTCAGCCGGCTTAGAAACTTTCCGAGCCTCTTTATTATTTCGGGGTATGACACTAACAGAATAGGGAGTCTCAACCAGTGAGCACATCCCCGGGGGTGAGAAAAGAAGGATTTCGGCACAGTTTATATGTACAGTTCAGATAATATCAAAGCGGTAAACATATAGCACATTAATCAAACATATAATAAAATCAGATATAGAAAAAAAAAACACACCGGATAACGGGCGTGGGGTAGAGCACCATTGGGGATTGTGACTTGGTCCGTCCCGCGTAATGAATAATAGCTGTCACACCTCCTTTTTACGCACCCGCGGGAGCGCGAGGGAGTTTTTCCAATTAAAGGACAATCGAAACGGGATCAATTTATTTAATTCAGAGTCGCCACTTGGAAAAATAATGGTGTCCCAAGTCACCGGTTTAATCCCGAACCGAGGAAATTTATGACTCTATATTACGGTCTGTGTACCAGAAATCCGGATAAGGAATTCTGTTAACCCGGGAGAAGGTGTTAGGCATTCCCGAGTTCCGTGGTTCTAGCACGGTCGCTCAACTGTCATATTTGGCTTCTTTATCTAATTTTATAATATGCCTTAACTTATGTATAAATTTTAATTTTTAACCTCTTATGATATTATTATTATAAAAATTATTATTATTATTATTATTATTATTATTATTATTATTATTATTATTATTATTATTATTATTATTATTTTTACAAAGAATTGCAACATTGTGAAAATGTATCTCGAACCACGTCGCACCAGTGCACCCGTGGTTGTCAACACATTTCGACTCCGTTGAGATTTGGATTTGGGTCACATAAATGTGCACCCGGGTTTAAGGAGATAGCATTATTAAATACGCGCCTAAAGATACTAACGCGTTATTGTTTTGGGAATGCCGTGAAATCCGCTAAACGGCACATCCCGAATCTAAGCATCTTTGTAAAAATTATCTATTGAGGGCCCCGCAATTCGCGTGTTATTTTAGCGAGGCTCGCCTCACTTATTGTTTAAGGGCTCATTACCCTTTTATTGTTTATTGTTTTAAATGAATTACAATGCAGTGGAAACGTATCTCGAACCACGTTGCACCGGTGCACCCGTGACTTTTGACACGTTTCGACTTCGTTGAGATTTAGATTTGGGTCACATAAATGCGCACCCGTGATTTGAGAAGGTAGTATTAGAATACGCGATTAAAGCAACTACGCATTTATTATCTTGGAGAACACCGTAAAATTCGCTATACGGTCGATCCCGAAGTCTAAATATTTTTATGTATATATATATATATTTATGAGGGCCCCGCGATTTGTATAATTTTGTTAGGCGAGGCACACCTCTAATTCTAATTTAAAAGAGAACTACATTCCGCTATATTCATTTAAGAATTGATTCGAGATTATTTAGAACATGTTGCAAACCACGCTACATGAAATGCACCCGTGGTCCATGACGTGCTTTATTTAACCTTGTTCAAAATTGGAGTCGGGTCACATGAAATACACCCCCGATTCCTTTAATCTAATTCCGCCGTTCGGTTGAGGAATAAGGAACCAATTTCGATAATGTGACAAAATCATGCTCAACTATAACCAATTCGAGTAAACATACGAGTAGATAACTAAGTGAGCAAATTCAAGACTACGACGAGCAACTACATAAACAACGGAAGCATAACTAGTTGGCGAGCATGTGAAGGATTAGTTATTTTCATTAGCTAATTTCGACACTACAAGACCATCATTAATTGTGAAATTGCATGTTCAACAGAATCATATATTTACAAAAAAATAATATGAATCATACGAAACTAAATCAAATGAGAAACGATCCAGAATATTAACGAGAAGAACAATATCGGAAAAGAACATGCACCTTTATTTTTTGCATATTTTCAACGTACACAACGAGAAAACGAACCTTTTATGACGATCTCAAACCTCGACCTCTCCGGACAGAACTCGAATCAAACGACGACCTCGACTGAAGTTGTAACTCGAATCAAAATGAAGAGATGACCGAACAGTGGTCTCTCTTTTCTTCTTTCTGCCGTGTTTCTTCTTCTCTTTTTTTCTTTCTTTCTCTCTCGTTTCGTTCTTTCCTTTCTTCAATTTTCTTCTTTTGTTTTTTCCAATCTTTTCTGTTTCCTTTTCAAATCTTCTCTGTTTTGTTTTCAATTCCTTTCTGCTTTGTATTTCGTTTTCCTCTCTGTTTCGTTTTCTTTTCTTAGTTTTCGAATGGTTTTCTTTTCTTTGTTTTCCAAATCAGTCCGTGAGAGAGCAGTGCTCTCTTCCTCTTCTTATTGTTTTTTTTTCTTTTTTTTAAAAATAACCTCCATGCCTTTTTTGTTTTTTTCTTTTTGTTTTTATCCCTTTGTCTTTTTCTTCTTGTCTTTTTCTTTTTATTTTTATCCCTTTGTCTTTTATTCTTATTCCCCCATCCCATTATGTATTGTCCCCCTTAGTGTAGTGGACTCGGATTATTACGGGCTAGGTCCGAAAAATTATAAAACCGGGTAATTTGAACCCGAATATTATTCTTTGTCCGGAACCGAGAATGAGAACATGGTGTTATTAATTAATCTTACGTAAGTAAAACAACTATAATGTTCATAACTAAAATAAAACTATTTTTTATATTTTTCAAGTTTGAAATAACTACAAAATATTAATGAAGCTATTTTTTTTTATTATTTTTGTTTTTATAAAAAGATAAAAAATATAAAGTACTATTTTTATATTTTTCAAGTTTGAAATAACTACGAAACATTAATAAAACTATATTTTTTGTTATTTTTTATCTTAAGGTAGAAATAAAGTAAAAGAGTCAAAATTAGCTAAAATAGCTATATTAGGCCTAAACTAAATATTTTACGCTAAAAATATAAAAAATCTCGGGGAGGGTCAAAAATCACGCGTTTACAACAAGAAATTCGTGTGACCAAATTAAGACGCATTCCACAAAAAACCCGCTTCGAAGATTTAACACACTGATAAATAAGATGAAATTTAGGGCTCCTTAGAGAATTCCTTGCTTCGGTTATAATGGACGCCTCAATCATCTACATGCACAGTGTTACTATTTTACTACCTTTTTTCGTAAGGTACAAGGCACTGAAGCTCGAGCTTCGCTCAATAGTGGCGGCAGCAGTAGTATACGAAGTTTCTTTGTCAGTGGTTACTTGAACATAGCCTTGATGACATGGAATTTATAGCTAAATTTGTAGATAAAGATGCTCTGAGTACACTTAAAATAGTTGCCTCATCGAACTGTTACCGAATAATTATAAAGAAACCTTTTTTTTTCTTGCCGTTCGCCATTTTTGTTTCATACTCGCCTTCGCCGGCGAGATACTGATGAGAAGATTTTGGCTACTAAAGACAGTCCATTCCTAGTTCGAGTTTCTGCTGTCGATCGAGGTCTCCGGTCGCGTGTTCAATTGCTCGTTCAATGATTTGCTGATGATTCATTGTTGGGTATTCTTTCGCTAATCCGGAATTGAAAGATTTCGACAATAGAGCAGAGCAGGACAAGTTACTGGGTCAGATATTCATGGCTTTCACACTCTGCAATATACGATTGAATTGAAGTGGAATTCGAAAGGAAAGGCATTGCTTGAGGACTGAGTTGGCAGGATACCTTCGAGGTAAGTGTTTGATCTATCCTACCTTGAGGGAATATGATTAGAGTATAATAACCTATATGCTAAATGATCGAGTGCGTTGTATAGGCGTGGTGACGAGTGTCTATACACCGGAGTCTAGTATGATCGTGAGTCATTGTTGGTACATGTTGTGAACTAATGTGAAACTCTCCTTAGCTAAATTATGATTAATCCCTTGCCGGGATGATTAAATTATTGAGCCTTTGCTGGGTTGTGAAAGTTGTTGTTATTGTTCCCTTGCCGGGACCTTATTGTTGTTGTAATTATTCCCTTGTCGGGACCTTATTGTTGTTATTATAATTGTTTCCTTGCCGGGACCTTATTGTTGTTGTTGTTATTTCTCCCTTACTTGGACTTTATTGTGTTGTTGTTACTCCCTTGCCGGGATGGTACTTGATATTTATTTTATTCTTCTTGTCTGTTGATTGCAACTGTTGTTTGGGTGAGGAAGAGTGATATTGCACGAATGGTCATTCCGTGCCATTTTTTAATTATATTCGCACGAAGGATCATTCCGTGCCATGTTTTAACTATTTATGCACGAAGGAACATTCTGTGCCATGTTTTAACTATTTATGCATGAGGGAACATTCCGTGCCATTGTTGATTATTTATACATGAAGGAACATTCCGTGCCATGAATGAGAGTTATGGATTCAATGATGAAGATGAGTCGTTGTACTTAGAGAAAGTGGCTATGTATGAGGCAACCCATCGTGGTTGGTATCACTACTGGCTCTCCCCGATACTACTCTAGCTTGGTTGGCAGCGGGGGTTCCTATCTACAGGAACACCCTAAACTTTGAGGAAATATGTTGGGAGATATTTGTGTGCAGCAGATTAGACCCCACTACTCACGACATCGACATGCTGGTTTCCCGGGCGATTATAGTGGCGGCTATCATGGTAGGATTCCTGATTAATGTCGGGAATATCATGTCTATGGTAATCACCAGAGTGGTCAATGAGGGTGACAGATCTTACCCCTTTCTGAACTTCTTCACCGTGTACTTGGAAGATCATGAGGTAGAGAAAAGGAATTACCATATCAAGGTGAAGCCCTTCTCATGGTACAGTCATCGGGGTCAAGGCAACCCCAAATCCAAGGGCAAAGTGACTACTTCTATTGGCCAGTCTGAAAAGCCAATGTCACACCTCCTTTTTACTACCCTCGGGAGAGCGTATAGGAAGTTTTCCAATTTAATTGACAATTGAAACATGATTATTTATTTAAAATTCAGAGTCGCCACTTGAGATAATTTATGGTGTCCCAAGTCATTGGTTTAGAATCCCAAATCGTGGAAAGTTGACTCTTATTTATGGTTCGCGAACACAGAAATCCGAGTAAGGAATTTTGTTAACCCGGGAGAAGGTGTTAGGCATTCCCGAGTTTCGTGGTTCTAGCACGGTCGCTTTGATCATGCTTGACTTATTAAAAATGTTTAATTACTAATTTTATAACCTATGTGCATTTGCCCCTTTTTAATTAAAAATTATCTTGACACAGGTCACGCGCATGTGTACCCATTTATTTGGCTCGTCAAAAATTATGTCACACGAACGTGTCTACAAGTAGTAACGCTTTATTATTATTAAAAAGGTTTGGCTGAAGTTGCACGAACGCATACCCCGATTTTATTTTAAAAATCGTAATCATGTCACGTGAACGTGTATGTAACCACGATGATATATCAAACGGGCCTAAAGCAACTACGAGCATTTATCATTTTTGTATCTAGGCTGTGAAATTAGTATGAGGGACATGTATGATTAAATTGTGGATGACACACCTCGAAATATATGAACTAAAATTAATTTAGCGGCTTATTAATTATATTATTAATAAAGTTTGATCGAAGTTGTGCGAACTGTCACGACCCTAGTTCACCAATTGTGAACATGTCGTGATGGCACCCAGTCTCCACGACTAGGTAAGCCTAACACGTTGCGGAATCTATAAGTTATAAATACTTAAATAAGAAACAGCGGAAAATAACATAAAAGATATGTAATCCGTGCCGCTTGGCACATACATCCGTCACACAATAAATAAAACACTACCAAGATCCGGAACCCTACGGTAACACAGACTAAAAGAGAAATACAACTGTGGCTCTATGTGTAAAGAGTATCTAACAACGAAATGAAGAAAAATGTCAACTAGTACTACTAGAATAGAAGGGAAGCCTCCGGATCCGCGGACGTAGCAGATCATACCTCGAAGTCTCCCAGAAAGCTGCGGAATCACCTAGTACGAGCCTGCTCTGATGTACCTGGATCTGCACAACAAAAGTGTGCAGAAGAGTAGCATGAGTACACCACGGCGGTACTCAGTAAGTGCCAAGCCTAACCTCGATGGGGTAGTGACGAGGTAGGTCGGGGCCCTACTGAGAAACAATAATATAATGATGAAAACAAAATAAACAGTTTAAATGATAATAATTTCCGAAATAACTACATTATGATAATTACTGCAACTGTCTACGATTAAGCTAACAACAAATAACCAACTCAAATAAACAAATCCAGGATCTGTGGGAATTGAACCCACAGTCCCATTCTCAGTACTTCTGGGTCTCCGGGAATCGAACCCGCAGCCCATGTCTCAATAATATCCCAATAACTCAGGATCTCCAGGAATCTAACCCGCAGTCCCTACCAATAAGTCAGGATCTCGAGAATCGAACCCGTAGTCCACATCTCAATAATCTCAGGATCTCGGGAATCGAACCCGTAGTCCACATTTTAATAATCTCAGGATCTCGGGAATCGAACCCGTAGTCCATATTTCAAAGCATCTCAGGATCTCGGGAATCGAACCCGTAGTCCATATTTCAATAATCGCAAGATCTCGGGAATCGAACCCATAGTCCATATTTCAATAAGCTCAGGATCTCGAGAATCGAACCCGTAGTCCATATTTCAATAAGCTCAGGATCTCGGGAATCGAACCCGTAGTCCATAACCACAACAAGTAAAGGAATACACAGAGAGAAGTATAATATGCTTAATGATAACTTCGCCGATGAACAGCGCCAGCGATTACCAAGAAAACTCAAGTAAGTCAATTAAGCAACTAGACAGTTAGATTCTATCTAATCATGCTTTTCTAACTACTACCGGGTAGGAATATCAAATTTAACAACTAAGAACAGGAATATCACTCATTGAACATTTTGAGTAAAGTATGTGTTCAACAACCAGCGCATGTACACGCCCGTCACCTCGCGTACAAGGCATTTAAAGTATCACAATAATATCCTAGGGGTGAAAGTCTCCCACACGAGGTTAGACAAGCCACTTACCTCAATTCCGGTACAAAACCGCTAAGAAATAACCCTCTTGCCGTGAATGTCGGCCTCCACAAGTGTAGAATCTGATAAAAATCAATAGAATCACATCAAAATAGGCCAATTGTGCATTACCCAATCAAATTAACTCAAAATTCACCAAAACCCACAAGTTGCCAAAACCCGACTTTCGGTACGCTCATCAAAAAATCACGAAAATTATATATTCGGGTTCCTTATCTCAATACGAGTCCGTGCATATAAAATTTATCGAAATCGAACTCCGTTTGCCCATTCAAATCAAAGGTTTTCTAAAGGTTTTGGTCTAGGGTGAAAACCCCCATTAATTACCCCAAATTCCTCCATTTTCATGAAAAACTTGCATAATATTATCAACAACAATCATAATTGGAGTCCATAATTGATTACCTCAAGAAACCCCTTGAATCTCCCTTCAAAATCGCCCAAATCGCCCCTTAAGCCGAGCCCTCAAAGTTTGGAAATGTTTCTGAAATTTCTAACTTCTGATATAATTAACTCTCTGCGATTTCCGCTTCTACGGACGAAATTCCGCTTCTGCGAATCCGCTTCCGCGACATTTTGTCGCTTCTGCGAAGCCCAGGCCTGGCTGGCCCATTCCGCGCTTCTGCGAATAGGAGTCCGCTTTTGCGGACTCGCTTAAGCGGCCAAAATTCCGCTTCTACGGATCCTTCAGCCCTCAACCCAATTCCGCTTCTGCAACTTTTCTTCCGCATCGGCGATGCCGCCCCTGCACACCAGGCTCTGCTTCAGCGAAGACCACCGCTTCTACGCGCCCTCGTCCGCTCCTGCGGACTCGCTCCTGCGCTCCCTTTTCCGCAGGAGCGAAAACAACAGAACAGAACCCCAAACCTGCATTTTCCATGTTTTCCTTCCGTTTACCCATCCGAAAACACTCCGAGGCCCCCGGGTCCCCAACGAAAACAACCAACATATTCCAAAACATGATACGAACTTATTCCAATCATAAAAACACGTCTAACAACATCAAAACCCATAATTCACATCGATTCAAGCCTAAGTTTCTTCAAAACTTTCAAAACTAACATTCAATCCAAAACCCGACCAAATGACGTCCAAATGACCCAAAAATTTGCGGACATATCCAAAATCACATAACGAAGCTACAGAAATTGTCGGAATTCCATTCCGACCCCGGATCAAAATCTCACCTATCGTTCGGATTCGCTAAAATTTCAACCTTCGGCATTTCAAGCCTAATTGAGCTACGGACCTCCAAAATACATTCCGAACGCGTTCCCAACCCCGAAATCACCTAACGGAACTAACAGAACCATCGAATTTCCGTTCCGAGATCGTCTTAACACTGTTCCGGCTACGGGCCATTTTCTAGCTTCAAAGCTCTTATTTAGGGACTAAGTTGTCCCAAAATGCTCAAATTTTTAGAACCGACTCTCCCGGCAACCCACAATAGCAGAAATGAACTTAGGGGAACAGTTAAATTAGGGATTGGGGCATAATTTTCTAAAATGACCGGTCGGGTCGTTACATCTTCCCACACTTAAAGATTCATTCGTCCTCGAACGAGCATAGAAAACATACCTGGAGTAGTGAAAAGATGAGGGTACTGGCTGCACATATCCTACTCGGTCTCCCAAGTCGCCTCCTCGACCGGCTGGCCCCGCCACTGAACCTTTACCGAAGCGATGTTCTTTGACCTTAGCTTTCTGACCTGCCTGTCTAGAATGGCTACACGTTCCTCAACATAAGACAGATCCTTGTCTAGCTGAACATAAGTGAAATCCAACACATGCGACGGGTCACCATGGAATCTCCGGAGCATGGAGACATGAAATACGGGGTGAACTCCGGCTAGGTTGGGAGGTAAGGCCAACTCATAAGCAACCTCCCCAACACGCCTCAAAATCTCAAAAGGGCCAATAAACCTAGGACTCAGCTTTCTTTTCTTCCCAAACCTCATAACGCCCTTCATGGGAGAGACTCGAAGTAGGACCCGCTCGCCAACCATAAAAGCCACATCGCGAACCTTCTTGTCCGCATAACTCTTCTCTCTAGACCGGGCTGCACGAAGTTTGTCCCGAATCATCTTGACCTTGTCCATAGCATCCCGAACCATATCGCTACCTAGCAACCCGGCCTCGCCTGCTCAAACCAACCCACGAGAGCCCCGCACCTCCTACCATATAGGCCTCCGTGACGACCCGGCCCGTCGTCGTGAGAATTACCACCCCGTTATGTTGTAAATGTATGTTTTATGATTTTATATCGATGTTAGAGTCTATCGGGTGAGTTAGGAGTGAATTGGATTGAAAATGAGGCATATAGCCTTCGTGAAGGAAACTTGAATAAGAAAAGTCAACCCGGAGTTGACTATTTGGTTAGAGGGCTCTGAATCGGATTCTGATGATTCGGTTAGTTCCGGAGGTGATTTGTGACTTAGGGGAGCGATCGGAATTGAATTTGGAGGCCCGTGTAGAAATAGGCTTGAATTGGCTAAGGTTGAATTTTGGCGAAATCCGAACCCTGGGTGAGATTTTGATCCGGGAGTCGGAATGGAATTCCGACAATTCCTGTAGCTTCGTTATGTGATTTTGGATATGTTCGCAAAATTTCAGGTCATTCGGACGTCGTTTAGTCGGGTTTTTGATCGATTGTGTAATTCGGAATGTTTTAAGGAATTTAGGCTTGAATTCGATGTGAATTGGTGATTTTGATGTTTAGGATGGTGTTTTTAGGATTGGAACAAGTTCGTATCATGTTTTGGAGTATGTTGGTGGTTTTCGATGAGGTCCCGGGGCCTCGGGTGTTTTCGATGGTTAAACCGAAGAAAATCGTGGAAATTGCAGTCGAAGAGTTCTCGTTCGTCGTTTTCGCTCCTCGCGGAATCGCGGACGCAGAGCGAGTCCGCGTGAGCGGACGAGGGGCGCAGGAGCGCTGGGTTCGCAGAGGCGGCTCCTTCCGCCGGAGCGGCATCGCCGGCGCGAGCCGTCGATCGCGTAGTCGGACGCGAGAGAAAATGGGAACGGTCCGCGTGTCGACATTCGACCGTCGGGCGAGTCCGCGTGAGTCGGACTCGCGGTGCGCAGAGCGGATGTTTCCGCAGAGTCGGAAGTTCGTCGCGTAGCCGGACGCGCTTGAGCCGCCCTTGCTCGCGTGTCGAAGTGGCCGGCTAGGCCCGGAACCGCCGAAGCGACCCTTCGGTCGCGGACACGGACTCGCAGGAGCGGAAATATTTCCGCGTAAGCGAAAATCGCCGTAAGTTAAGTGGTATTCGAAGTTAGAAAAATTTCAGAACATTTCACACATTTCGGGTCTCGCTTTAGAGGCGATTTGGGCGATTTTGAAGAGAAATTCAATGGAAATCATCGTGTAATCAACTATGGACTTAAACTATGATTAGTATTGGTAATATTATGCAATTATATCATGAAAATGGAGGAATTTGGGGTAATTTATGGAGGATTTAGCCCTAGGCTTGAACTTTAGAAAATCAAGGTTTTGAATGGGCAAACGGAGTCCGAATTTGGTAAAATTGATATGCTTAGACTCGTATCGAGATGAGGGTTCCGAATATGTGACTTTCGTGATTTTTCGATAAGCGTACCGAAAGTCGGGTTTTGACAACTTTGGGAATTTTGATGTAAATTGAGTTATATTGATTGGGTGTCGTCCCATTGGCCTAATTTGTTGTATTTCTACCGTATTTGATCAGATTCTACGCGTGCGGAGCTTGATTCTCGTGGCAAGGGCATTGCGGAGTAGTCGTCGCGCCGTATTGAGGTGAGTAATAGATGTGGGTGATGACCAGCGGGTTCGAAACCCCGGTATACCACTTTGTGACGCTGTATAGCGGCGAGACACGCACACTCTCGAGAGTGCGGGGTCGATCATGAACTGGAGACTATATATTAGTCCGACCTGTTGATACTGTATTATTGGCTATTCTCGAGCCGTCGAACCTCCTTCTCGGATGGTTGCATATATATATATTGTGATAATGGCCACTCTGGAGCCGAGGAACCCCCTTCTTGGGCGGTTGAGTATACATGTGGGCCGTGAGCCAGTTATTGGATCCCGCGAGGATCGTTATCATTGTCTTATCATATAGACATGCTAGTTTACTACTAGTCCGCAGCTATTTTCTGTTATTATGCTAATTCCAATCTCTGGAACTTGATATTACCGTTTTCCAACTGAAAAATGATAAAAAGAGTTTTCAAAAACTACTTTTGAGCCTCGCGAGGCTGTATCTGCATATTAGCTGACTAGTAGTGGACCGGGCTGCGCGCCGCAGCGAGATATATGTCGGATCGGACCGCACGCCGCAGAATATCTCTACGAGACGTGCTTGGGCCGTAGGAGCCCCTCCGAGTCCGAACCCCCACAGCGAGCACCGGTACCCAAAATCGGAGTCGGGCCACGCGCCGTAGCGGCCATATCACGCATCGCATTGCATTTAGCTACATCTGCTAGCCGTTATGCTATTTATCGGTATTTGTCGGACAGTGTACAGTGAAGATTGATTCTACGATAGGTAGCCGATTATAGCTTTACATAGTCGCTTTATCGCGGATTTCTTATCCGCGCTCGTCTTACCCTCGTTTATTACCACCGAGTCCGGCAGCACTCATTTTACTCCCCGCACCTCGTGTGCAGATCCAGGTACCTCTCAAGCAGTGATCCGAAGAGCCGTGCGAGGCGACATCTCGCGGGATATACGAGGTAGCCGCAGTCCGCAGGACCCGATATTCCTTCCTACCGTCTTTTGATTTTGTATCGACATTTCTTTCCGCACTTGGTATCTTTGTAAACCTTTATACACTCATGTTCAAGTAGAGGCTCACGACTCTCGACCCTCGGTCTACGGGAGTCGATGTATTATGGGACTCGGTTCTCCCGTTTCGTTACATGTATTGCCGTTATTTCGTGAATTAATTTGCTTAAACGGGCTAAAGAGAGCTTCTAGCTCCGTGGTTGATATGGATTGGTCGGCTGGCTTAGCAATGTGTCGGGCGCCATCACGACCGGATTTGGGGTCGTGACAAGCTGGTATCGCAGCCTAGGTTTACTAGGCCCCGTGAGTCTTGAGCCGTTAGTAGTAGTCTCGTGGATCGGCACGGGGACGCCCGTACTTATCCTCGGGAGGTCGCGAACCTTTAGGAAAACTTCACTTTTTCGAACTCCGTCGTGCGATCTTGTTGTTCCGAGAACCGAACTTCTATATTCTATTCTCTCGCGTACGGCGAGAACGCGAGCATCGCGACGAGGCGGACGACCTCCATCGCCACCGGTTAGAGGCCGCGGGCGCGGCCGTGCTAGAGGCAGAGGTAGGGCGGCCGAGGCGCGCGCCACCGACCCGCCCGTTGTACCGGCCCGCGAGCAGCCCCCAGTGGTCGATGCTCCGGCAGTCCCGCTCAGTGCCGCACCATATCTATCGCTATTCCCCGGTCTTCGCGAGACTCTCGCTCGCATATTACACGCGTGTTCCGGCTTGCTCGGTAGTTTCGCCTACCGCCACCGTAGCGACATCTCGGCCGTGGGTGGTCGCAGACCCCGCAGCCGCACACCGGACCCGGTTGTTCAGGGACTTCACACGCCGCAGGCGGTCCCCGCTCGGTGGTTGCACCGGCTATTCCTCCGACCGCACCGGCCCCGCGCTCCAGAAAGATATGGTTCGAAGTTATGCCCGACGACGAGCAGCGTCGTCTCGAGAGATTTGGCAGACTTCAGCCACCCCATTTCAGTGGGGTTGAGGGCGAGGATGCCCAGGGTTTCTTGGATGTTGTCGAAGATGTCGCGCACGGGCTGGTATTCTTGAGTCCACCGGAGTTTCATTTACTACATTTCGGTTACCGGTCCCGCATTTGATCGGCGGGAGGAGTTCGAGAGGCGTAGGCCCCGCAAGAGCAGCACCTCTCACATGGCGGCAGGTTCTCACTCTCTTTCTAGAGAAATATGTACCCCGGCCTCGTCGCGGCGAGCCTACGTCGCCGCCCGAGCTGGTTGATTCAGTGGCGACATGTCCGTGACCCAAGCATGAGCTTAGATTCACTCGCTGGCTAGGCATGCCACACGGATGATCCCCACCGATAGGGAGAGGATCGGAGGTTCATCGATGGCCTCAACTACTCCATCCGTATTCTTATGACCACCGAGCGAGTTCTGTCATCATCGTTTGAGCAGGTTGCCGATATGGCACGCTCCATCGAGGCGGATCGTCGCCGAGAGAGAGAGGAGCGGAGGCCAAGGAGGCCTCGTGGTTCCGGCAGCTTCGCGCGGTGCTCCATCTGTAGGGCATTCCCAGCAGAGCGCAGGTCGCTCATCTGCACCTTCTCATTCGGAGCCGCCCGCAGCGCAGCGGAGGTTCTGACGGTCGTGGTCGACAGTGGTTTCAGCAGGTCAGCCATCGCTTAGTGCCCTCCCAGCCCCGCGTGAAGCACCTACTTCTCCAGCACTAGGTGCATGTTACGAGCTGTGGCGAGTTTGGCCACACGAGGAGACATCGCCCTCGACTACGTAGGGGCGGGACTCGGCCGAGGGATCAGCCCTCCTCTTCAACGACCATCTCGCCTAGCAGAGGCGGAGGTCGGGCCTTCTCGTGGTCGCCCTGTGGGCGAGGAGAGATCCGGCGGAGGCCAGGCACGGTTCTATGCACTTCCCGACAGGCGTGATGCAGTTGCCTCCGATGCAGTGATTACATGTATCATTTCTGTCTGTCACAGAGATGCCTCCGTTCTATTTGATCCAGGGTCCACATATTCTTACGTGTCCTCTTATTTTGCACATCATTCGGGTGCGACTCGTGGTAGTCTTGATTTACCTGTGTTCATGTATCCACCCCCGTGGGTGATACGATTGTTGTGGATCATGTCTATAGATCCTGTGTTATATCTATTGGGGGTCTGGAGACCCAGGCAGATTTGTTATTGTTGGGGACGGTGGACTTTGATGTTATATTGGGTATGGACTGGTTGTCTCCGTACCATGCTATATCGGACTGTCATGCTAAGACAGTTACGTTGGCCATTCCTGGTATTTCTCAGATCGAGTGGCGGGGTTCGACCGATTTCGTCCCTAGCCATGTCATTTCGTTCCTAAAAGCTCAAAAGATGGTTGTAAAAGGGTGTTTATCGTATTTAGCTTTTGTGAGAGATGTGGGAGCTGAGTCTCCTAGCATTGATTCTGTACCTGTTGTGAGGGACTTCCCAGATGTATTCCCCTCAGACCTGCCGGGCATGCCGCCGGACAGGGATATTGATTTTGGCATTGACTTGGTGCCGGGCACTCAGCCTATATCCATTCCTCCTTATCGAACGGCACCAACCGAGTTGAAAGAACCGAAAGAGCAGCCTTCAAGAGCTTCTCGGATAAGTGGTTTCATCCGCCCCAGCGTGTCTCCGCGGGTGCGCCGTATTATTTGTTAAAAAGAAAGATGGTTCCATGCGAACGTGTATTGATTATAGGCAATTGAACAAAGTGACAATGAAGAACAAGTACCCTCTACCGCGCATAGATGATTTGTTTGATCAGTTACTGGGTGCGAGGGTGTTTTCTAAGATCGATCTTCGTTCAGGCTACCATCAGCTGAAGATTAGAGAGTCTGACATTATGAAGACTGCATTTCGGACCCGATATGGTCATTATGAGTTCCTTGTGATGTCGTTTGGGCTGACCAACGCCCCAGCATCATTCATGCATCTGATTAACAGTGTGTTCATGCCATATTTGGATTCATTTGTGATCGTGTTCATCGATGACATTCTAGTCTACTCCCGTAGTCAGGAGGAGCATGCTCAGCATTTGAGCATCGTGTTGCAGAGATTGAGGGAGGAGAAGCTGTATGCTAAATTCTCCAAGTGCGAGTTTTGGCTCGAGTCAGTAGAATTTCTTGGTCATGTGGTGTCTCATGATGGTATTCAATTTGATCCAAAGAAGATAGAGGCGGTGCAGAGTTGGCCTAGACCGTCCTTAGCTACAGAGATCAGGAGCTTTCTTGGCTTGGCGGGATATTATCGCCGGTTTGTTCAGGGATTTTCATCCATTTCTTCTTTTTTGACCAAATGACTCAAAAGGGCGCACCATTCATGTGGTCGGATGAGTGCACGAAGAGCTTTCAGAAGCTCAAGACAGCTTTGACCACAGCTGCAGTATTAGTGTTGCCATCAGCTTCAGGTTCATATACTGTATATTGTGATGCCTCGAGAGTAGGGATAAGTTGTGTATTGATGCAGGAAGGTAAGGTGATTGCTTATGCTTCTCGGTAATTGAAGCCACATGAGAAGAACTACCCTGTTCATGATTTGGAGCTAGCTGCCATAGTTCATGCATTGAAGATTTGGAGGCACTATTTGTACGGTGTGTCCTATAAGGTGTATACCGATCATCGTAGTCTCCGGCACTTGTTGAAACAGAAGGATATTAATTTGAGACAGCGGTGGTGGCTTGAGTTGCTCAAGGATTATGACATTACTATTCTATATCATCCGGGGAAGGCCAATGTGGTGGCCGATGCTTTGAGCCGGAATGCGGTCAGTATAGGGAGCTTGGCATATATTCCAGATGAGGAGAGATCGTTTGCTTATGATGTTCAGGCGCTAGCCAATCGGCTAGTGAGGTTAGATATTTCAGAGCCCAGCATGGTATTGGCTTGTGTTATATCTCGGTCTTCTCTATATGATCGTATTCGTGAGCGCCAGTATGATGATCCACACTTGGTTGTCCTTAGGGACAGAGTTCAGCATGATGATGCTAGAGATGTCACCATAGATAGTGATGGTGTTTTGAGGATGCAGAGCCGGATATGAGTGCCCAATGTTGATGGCCTTCGTGAGTTGATTTTGGAGGAGGCCCATAGCTCGCGGTATTCTATCCATCCAGGAGCCGCGAAGATGTACCAAGACTTGAAACAACACTATTGGTGGAGAAAGATGACATTGCATGTAGCACACGTAAGCACGCTGCCTCAACCGTCGCCAGTGTTAAGTACGAGCATCGCAGGCCCTGCGGTGTATTTCAGCGCATATTGTTATTCCCCGAGTGGAAACGGGAGAGATCACTACGGACTTTGTTATCGGACTCCCCGACGGCGAGGAAGTTTGATTCCGTACGGGTGATTGTGGATAGACTGACCAAGTCGCCTCACTTCATTCCGCTAGTACTACCTACTCATCGGAGCGGTTGCCCACGATCTTTATTCGAGAGATTGTTCGATTGCACGGGGTCCCAGTTGTCTATCATATCCGACAGGGTACTCGGTTCATTCTCCGCTTTGGAGAGCATTTCAGCCGAGAGATGGGTACGCGGTCGAGTCGAGTACGAACATTTCACCCCCGTACGTACGTGACGTCCGAGCGCACTATTCGCATCTCGGAGGATATGTTGCGAGCTTGCGTGATTGATTTTGGTGGTTCGCGGGACGAGTTCCTACCACTTGCCGAGTTTGCCTCACAACAACAGCATCAGTCGAGTATTTCGATGGCCCCGTACGAGGCATTGTACTGCAGGCGGCGTAGATCCCCCGCGGGATGGTTTCGAGCCTCGGCGAGGTTAGATCGACAGGGACCGAGTTAGTCCGAGATGCTCCGGACAGAGCAAAGTTGATCCAGGAGAGGCTTCGTACAAGACAGCCTCGTCATAAGAGTTATGCGGACCGTAGAGTTCGAGAGTTGTCTTTCATGGTCGGTGACAGAGTATTGTTGAAGATTTCACCCATGAAGGGTGTCATGAGGTTCGGGAAGAAAGGAAAGCTGAGTCCCAGGTACATTGGTCCTTTCGAGATACTTAGGAGAGTCGGAGAGGTGGCATATAAGTTGGCTTTGCCGCCCAGCTTATCCAGCGTTCATCCAGCATTCCACGTGTCTATGCTCCGAAAGTACATTGGAGATCCGTCTCATGTATTGGACTTCAGTACCATTCAGCTTGATGGTGATCTATCCTATGATGTGGAGCCTATTGCCATTTTGGGACGTCAGGTGAGAAAATTGAGGTCTAAGGAGATCGCATCAGTTAAGGTTCAGTGGAGAGGTCGACCCGTGGAGGAGGCCACTTGGGAGATCGAGCGGGAGACGCGGAGCAGATATCCTCACTTGTTTGAGACTTCAGGTATGTTTCTTGACCCGCTCGAGGACGAGCGTTTGCTTAAGAGGGGAGAATGTGACGACCCGGCCCGTCGTCACGAGAATTACCACCCCGTTATGTTGTAAATACATGTTTTATGATTTTATATCAGTGTTAGAGTCTATCGGGTGAGTTAGGAGTGAATTGGATTGAAAATGAGGCATATAGCCTTTGTGAAGGAAACTTGAATAAGGAAAGTCAACCCGGAGTTGACTATTTGGTTAGAGGGCTCGTAATCGGATTCTGATGATTCGGTTAGTTCCGGGAGGTGATTTGTGACTTAGGGGAGCGATCGGAATTGAATTTGGAGGCCCGGTGTAGAAATAGGCTTGAATTGGCTAAGGTCGAATTTTGGCGAAATCCGAACGGTAGGTGAGATTTTGATCCGGGGTCGGAATGGAATTCGAACAGTTGCAGTAGCTCCGTTAGGTGATTTTGGATGTGCTTGCAAAATTTCATGTCATTCGGACGTCGTTTAGGTCGGGTTTTTGATCGATTGTGTAATTCGGAATGTTTTAAGGAATTTAGGCTTCAATTCGATGTGAATTATGGGATTTTGATGTTGTTAGACGGTGTTTTGAGGATTGGAACAAGTTCGAATCAGGTATTAGAGATGTGTTGGTGTGTTTCGATGAGGTCCCGGGGCCTCGGGTGTTTTCGGATGGTTAAACCGGAGAAAATCATGGAAAATTGCAGTCGAGGAGTTCCGGTTCGTCATTTCCGCTCCCGCGGAATTGCGGGCGCAGGAGCGAGTCCGCGTAGCGGACGAGAGGCGCAGAGCGCTTGGCTACGCGAGCGGAGCCTTTCCGCCGAGCCGGCATCGCCGGCGCGAGCGCGTGATCGCAGTGTCGGACGAGGAGAAATCGGGAACGGTCCGCGTGCTCGACACTCGACCGCTCGGGCGAGTCCGCGTGCGAGCCGACTCGGTGCGCAGAGCGGATGTGTCCGCGCGCGCGAGTTCCTCGCGTAGCCGGACGCGCTGTGCGGCCCTTCGCTCGCGTGGCGGAAATGGCCGCGCCAGGCCCGGAACCGCCGAGCGACCCTTCGGTCGCGGACACGGACTCGTAGGAGCGGAAATATTTCCGCGTAAGCGAAAATCGCCGTAAGTTAAGTGCATCAGAATTAGAAAAATTTCGAACATTTCACACATTTCGGGTCTCGCTTTAGAGGCGATTTGGGCGATTTTGAAGAGAAATTCGAGGGAAATCATCGTGTAATCAACTATGGACTTAAACTATGATTAATATTGGTAATATTATGCAATTATATCATGAAAATGGAGGAATTTGGGGTAATTTATGGAGGATTTAGCCCTAGGCTTGAACTTTAGAAAATCAAGGTTTTGAATGGGCAAACGGAGTCCGAATTTGGTAAAATTGATATGCTTAGACTCGTATTGAGATGAGGGTTCCGAATATGTGACTTTCGTGATTTTTCGATAAGCGTACCGAAAGTCGGGTTTTGACAACTTTGGGAATTTTGATGTAAATTGAGTTGTATTGATCGGGTGTCGTCCCATTGGCCTAATTTGTTGTATTTCTACTGTATTTGATCAGATTCTACGCGTGCGGAGCTTGATTCTCGTGGCAAGGGCATTGCGGAATAGTCGTCGCGCTGTATTGAGGTGAGTAATAGATGTGGGTGATGACCAGCGGGTTCGAAACCCCGGTATACCACTTTGTGACGCTGTATAGCGGCGAGACACGCACACTCTTGAGAGTGCGGGGTCGATCATGAACTGGAGACTATATATTAGTCCGACCTGTTGATACTGTATTATTGGCTATTCTCGAGCCGTCGAACCTCCTTCTCGGATGGTTGCATATATATATATTGTGATAATGGCCACTCTTGAGCCGAGAAACCCCCTTCTTGGGCGGTTGAGTATACATGTGGGCCGTGAGCCAGTTATTGGATCCCGCGAGGATCGTTATCATTGTCTTATCATATAGACATGCTAGTTTACTACTAGTCCGCAGCTATTTTGTTATTATGCTAATTCCAATCTCTCGAACTTGATATTACTGTTTTCCAACTGAAAAATGATAAAAGAGTTTTCAAAAACTACTTTTGAGCCTGCGAGGCTGTATTTGCATATTAGCTGACTGGTAGTGGATCGGGCTGCACGCCGCAGCGGTATATATGTTGGATCGGACTGCACACCGCAGTGATATTGTGCTTGGGCCGTAGGAGCCCCTCCGGAGTCCGAACCCCCACAATGAGCACGGGTACCCAAACTGGATCGGGCTACGCATCGTAGCGGTCATATCATGCATTGCATTGCATTTAGCTACATCTGATAGATGTTATACTGTTTTCAGGGCTTCACTATTTTCTCAAAGGATTGTACTATGCTTATATCAACATGTTGGTTGCTTTACGTGATTTTTTATTGCTATGTTGTTATTTACCTTTATTACTCACTAAGTTGGAGTACTCACTTTACTCCCCGCACCTCGTGCACAGATGCAGGTATCTATTTACCCGGTAGCAGGTCTGGGCCGATCATAGGCAGAGTTATATGAGTTAAAGACGTGTCTGCCAGTGTTCGCAGAACCATTTTTCTTTCTCTTTGTTCATTATTCTGGTTTTGGTATCTTGTAAACCTTTATACACTCATGTTCAGTAGAGGCTCACGACTCTTGACCCTTGGTCTATGGGAGTTGATGTATTATGGGACTTGGTTTCCCGTTTTCGTTATATGTATTGCTGTTATTTCGTGAATTAATTTGCTTAAATGGGTTAAAGAGAGCTTCTAGCTCTGTGGTTGATATGGATTGGTCAGGCTGGCTTAGCAATGTGCTGGGCGCCATCACGACCGGATTTGGGGTCGTGACAGATGCATGCCGTGCTTGATAGTTGGAAAGATGCTCCATCTCTTGGTCAATCAGAGTAGAGTTTTGGTGGCTTATTTTGCTGTTATTTCTATATCCTTCAAAATATGAATAGTGCGTTCGGACTGCCCATCAGTCTGGGGGTGAAAGGCTGTGCTCAGCTCTACCCGAGTACCTAACTCCTGCTGTACGGCTCTCCAGAACCGTGAAGTGAACCGAGTGCCTCTATCCGAAATGATGGAAACTGGAATACCATGCAGCCGAACTATCTCCCTGATATAGATCTCCGCTAATCGTTCCGATGAATAAGCAGTGCTCACCGGTATGAAATGGGCGGACTTGGTCAGCCGATCCACAATAACCCAAATGGAATCAAACTTCCTAACCGTCCGTGGAAGTCCAGATACAAAGTCCATGGTAACGCGCTCCCATTTCCACTCGGGAATCTCAATCTGCTGCATCAATCCACCCGGACGCTGATGCTCATACTTCACCTGCTGGCAGTTGAGGCATCCGGAAACATAATCAACTATATCCCTCTTCATCCGCCTCCACCAGTAATGCTGTTTCAAGTCCTGATACATCTTTGCGGCTCCCGGATGGATGGAATACCGCGAACTATGGGCCTCTGCTAGAATCAGCTCTCGAAGATCATCTACATTGGGCACACAGATGCGCCCCTGCATCCTCATAACTCCATCATCTCCGATGGTAACATCTCGAGCATCACCACGCCGAACTCTATCCCGGAGGACAAGCAAACGAGGGTCGTCGAACTGACGCTCCCTGATGCGGTCAGATAGAGAAGACCGAGAAATCCATATAGGCTAGAACCCGGCTGGGCTCCGAAAGATCCAATCTAACAAACTGCATGGATAAAGCTCGAACATCCATCGCCATAGGCCTCTCCGAAATTGGTAGGTATGTCAAACTCCCCAAACTCTCCACCCCGCAACCCAAGGCGTCGACAATTACATTGGCCTTGACCGGATGATAGAGAATAGTAATATCATAGTCCTTCAACTGCTCCAACCATCTCTTCTGACGCATTTTCAGGTCCTTCTGCTTAAGCAAGTTCTGCAAGCTTCGATGATCAGTGTAGATCTCAAAAGGAACCTCATACAAATAATGACGCCAAATCTTCAAGGCGTGAACAATGGCAGCTAGCTCAAAATCGTGGACAGGGTAGTTCTTTTCATGTACCTTCAACTGTCGGGACGCGTAGGCAATCACCCTACCATCCTGCATCAATACTACGCTGAGTCCAACTCGTGAGGCATCACAATATACAGTATAGGACCCCGAACCTGTAGGCAACATCAATATAGGGGCCGAAGTCAAAGCTATCTTGAGCTTCTGAAAGCTCGCCTCACACTCGTCTGTCCACTGAAAAGGGGCACCCTTTTGGGTCAATCTAGTCATAGGTGCTGCAATCGAAGAGAACCCTCTACGAAACGACGGTAATAGCCCGCCAAACCAAGGAAACTGCGAATCTCAGTAGCGGAGGAGGGTCTGGGCCAACTCTGCACGGCCTCCACCTTCCTCGATCTACTCGAATACCATCACTCGACACCACGTGGCCCAAAAATGCCACTGAACTCAACGAGAACTCACATTTAGAGAACTTGGCATAAAGTTGCTTCTCCCTCAGAATCGAAGCACTATCCTCAAATGCTGCTCGTGCTCTTCCCGACTCCGGAATATACTAGAATATCATCAATGAAGACAATCACGAACGAGTCCAGATAAGGCCTGAACACACTGTGCATCAAATGCATAAAGGCTGCTGGGGCATTAGTCAGCCTAAAAGACATCACGAGGAACTCATAGTGACCATACCGGTCCTGAAGGTAGTCTTCGGGATATCTGGCTCCCGAATCTTCAGCTGGTGATACCCAGAGCGCAAATCAATCTAAGAAAACACATGTGCGCCCTGTAGCTGGTCAAATAAATCATCAATACGGGGCAAAGGATACCGGTTCTTCACTGTAACCTTATTCAGCTGACGATAGTCAATACACATACGCATAGAACCGTCCTTTTTCTTCACAAACAATACATGAGCACCCCAAGGCGAAACACTGGGTCGAATAAAACCCTTGCCCAATAACTCCTGTAATTGATCCTTCAACTCCTTCAACTCAGGAGGAGCTATACGATACGGAGGAATGGAAATGGACCAAGTGCCCAGCAAAAGATCAATGCCAAAATCAATATTTCTATCGAGCGGCATGCCCGAAGATTAGGTGGAAACACATCGAGATTATCCCGTACCACTAGGACTGAATCAATAGAGGGAGTGTCAATACTGACGTCCCGCACATAGGCTAGATAAGCAGCACACCCCTTCTCAACCATACGCTGAGCTCTGAGAAAAGAAATAACACGGCTAGGGGTGTGATCTAGAGTACCACTCCACTCAATACGTGGAATGCCTGGCATAGCCAGCGTCACGGTCTTGGCGTGACAATCAAGAATAGCATAATGGGGCGACAACCAGTCCATGCCCAGAATAATATCAAAATCGACCATCCCGAGCAGCAATAGATCCGCTCTGGTCTCAAAATCACAAATAGTAACCAAACACGACCGATATACGCGGTCCACAACTAAA
Organism: Nicotiana noctiflora; assembly: GCA_032618575.1. NCBI lineage: Eukaryota > Viridiplantae > Streptophyta > Magnoliopsida > Solanales > Solanaceae > Nicotiana > Nicotiana noctiflora. The sequence goes on from JASVEL010014163.1 coordinate 150,328, forward strand.
GAATCACCCACCGGAGTGGAAACATAAATGGGGACACTCAAAGAATCCAGAGGCACACCCAGATGAGAAGCAAAGTAAGAAGACACATATGAAAAAGTGGAACCAGGGTCGAATAGAACCGATGCCTCCCTGTGACTAACCATAATAATTCCTGTGATAATAGAATCAGATGCAACAGCTGCAGCGCGATCAGGAATAACATAAAATTTGGCCTGACCCCTCTCTCGAGGGTGGCCTCTGGCACCCTGATCTTCGCCCCTGGCTGGCTGGGTAGGTGGAGTGGAAGATGGGGTTGGAATGATGACCTGCTGACCTTGTGAACTACGCTGAGGCTACAAAGACTGTGGAGGCACTCCTCTTCTACGCCTGAGGCACTACCTGACCAGGTGGCGAGTATCCCCGCACTCAAAACAAGCTCTAGGAGGATGCGGTGGCTGTGACTGACCGACCTCACCCCCACTAGTCTGACCCTTGGAGGTACCGCGCAGGTGGCGCACTAGAAACTAGGGGAGCATAATAAGGCTCCTGAGATGCTGGAAGAGCTACAGTACTACCGGCTGACGACAATGCTGAATAAACTAGACGACCGGAATAACCTCTGCCAAAACGACCGGCTGCTGAAGTGCGGGCACCACAGAAATGGCCCGACTCACGAGACCTCTTGGCCTCTCTCTCTCCCCGCTCTCTAGGGAGCATACTCTCGATCCTCCTGGCAATGCTAACTGCCTGCTGATAAGATATATCTGTCTCAAGCTCTCTGGCCATGCTGGATCGGATAGGCGGAACAAGGCCCTCAATAAATCTCCACACTCGCTCCCGAACCGTGGCTACCAAAGCCGGTGCATGCCTGGCTAGGCGGGTGAAACTGATAGCATACTCCGATACTGACATGGAGCCCTGTCGCAACCGCTCAAACTCCGAGCGCCAAGAATCCCTAAGGCTCTGGAATAAACTCCTTTAAAAACATATCCGAAATTTGCGTCGAGGTCAATAAGGCAGAATCATCTGGACTATCCAACTCATACGCGCGCCACCAATCATAAGTGGCACCACGAAGCTGCAAAGCAGTGAAGGAAATGCCGCTGGTCTCCACTATCCCCACAGTATGAAGGATACGATGACACTCCTCCAGAAAGCCCAATGCATCATCTGTAGCCAATCCACTGAACACGGGAGGATCATATTTCTAGAACCTCTCAAATCTATGTTGCTCATCCTCGGAGGTAGCTGGCCCATCTTCGGGCTGTACTGGGGCAGCATAATGCAGAGTAATAATCTCTAGAACTTGCCCCACGGGCACTTGCTGCTCAGGTGTAACGGCTGTGGGAGTCTGGGCCCTCCCCCGGCCTGATATGTAGCTGCAGTGAGAGGAAACAACCCCGCTTGAGCTAAAGTAGTATACATGCTCATGAGCTGGGCCAGGGTCTCCTGGAGTGCTGGAGTAGTAGCAGCTGTACTCGGTGTACCAGGTGCCTGCGCTCCAACCTGGTCTACCTGTGGCACCTCAGGTGCAGCGCGCGAGGGTACTGTGGCTGCACCTCGGGCGCGTCCCCGTCCTCTACCTCGGCCCCGGCCTCTGACAGCGGAAACAGGGGGCGCGGGTACCTGATCATCGCGAGTAGATCGTGTCCTCACCATCTGTGAGAGAATAGAAAGCAGTAGTTTAGATTTTTTTTTGATGTCAAAAATGTCGCACGACAAGGAATCCAAAAGAAATGAAGAGTTTCCTAAACAGTTACATAGCCCCTCGTAGATAAATACAGACGTCTCCGTATCGATCAGCGAGACTCTAAGTAACCGGTCTGTGTCCCGTGACTCCTATGAACCTATAGCTCTGATACCAACTTGTCACGACCCTAGTTCACCAATTGTGAACATGTCGTGATGGCACCCAGTCCCCACGACTAGGTAAGCCTAACACGTTGCGGAATATACAAGTTATAAACACTTAAATAAGAAACAGCGGAAAAAATAGCATAAAAGATATGTAATTCGTGCCGCTTGGCACATACATCCGTCACACAATAAATAAAACACTACCAAGATCCGGAACCCCACGGTAACACAGACTAAAAGAGAAATACAACTGTGGCTCTATGTGTAAAGAGTATCTAACAACGAAATGAAGAAAAATATCAACTAGTACTACTAGAATAGAAGGGAAGCCTCCGGATCCGCGGACGTAGCAGATCATACCTCGAAGTCTCCCAGAAAGCTGCGGAATCACCTAGCACGAGCCTGATCTGATGTACCTGGATCTGCACAACAAAAGTGTGCAGAAGAGTAGCATGAGTACACCACGGCGGTACTCAGTAAGTGCCAAGCCTAACCTCGACGGAGTAGTGACTAGGAAGGTCAGGGCCCTTCTGAGAAAACAATAATATAATGATGATAACAAAATAAACAGTTTAAATGATAATAATTTCCGAAATAACAACATTATGATGATTACTGCAACTGTCTACAATTAAGCTAACAACAATTAACCAACTCAAATAAACAAATCCAGGATCCGTGGGAATTGAACCCACAATCCCATTCTCCGTACCTCTGGGTCTCCAGGAATCGAACCCACAATCCCATTCTCAGTACCTCTGGGTCTCCGGGAATTGAACCCGCAGCCCATGTCTCAATAATATCTCAATAACTCAGGATCTCCGGGAATCGAACCCGCAGTCCCTACCAATAAGTCAGGATCTCGGGAATCGAACCCGTAGTCCACATTTCAATATTCTCAACATCTCCGGGAATCGAACCCGCAGTCCCTACCAATAACTCAGGATCTCGGGAATCGAACCCGTAGTCCACATTTTAATAATCTCAGGATCTCGGGAATCGAACCCGTAGTCCATATTTCAAAAATCTCAAGATTTCGGGAATCGAACCCGTAGTCCATATTTCAATAATCTCAGGATCTCGGGAATCGAACCCGTAGTCCATATTTCAATAATCTCGGGATCTCGGGAATCGAACCCGTAGTCCATATTTCAATAATCTCAGGATCTCGGGAATCGAACCCGTAGTCCATAACCACAGCAAGTAAAGGAATACATAGAGAGAAGTATAATATGCTTAACGATAACTTCGCCGATGAACAGCGCCAGCGATTACCAAGAAAACTCAAGTAAGTCAATTAAGCAACTAGACAGCTAGATTCTATCTAATCATGCTTTTCTAACTACTACCGGGTAGGAATATCGAATTTAACAACTAAGAACAGGAATATCACTCATTGAACATTTTGAGTAAAGTATGTGTTCAACAACCAACGCATGTACATGCCCGTCACCTCGCGTACAAGGCATTTAAAGTATCACAATAATATCCTAGGGGTGAAAGTCCCCCACACGAGGTTAGACAAGCCACTTACCTCAATTCCGGTACAAAACCGCTAAGAAATAACTCTCTTGCCATGAATGTCGGCCTCCACAAGTGTAGAATCTCATAAAAATCAATAGAATCACATCAAAATAGGCCAATTGGGCATTACCCAATCAAATTAACTCAAAATTCACCAAAACCCACAAGTTGCCAAAACCCGACTTCCGGAACGCTTATCGAAAAATCACGAAAATTATATATTCGGGTTCCTTATCTCAATACGAGTCCGTGCATATAAAATTTATCGAAATCGGACTCCGTTTGCCCATTCAAATCAAATGTTTTCTAAAGGTTTTAGTCTAGGGTGAAAACCCCCATTAATTACCCCAAATTCCTCCATTTTCATGAAAAACTTGCATAATATTATCAACAACAATCATAATTGGAGTCCATAATTGATTACCTGAAGAAACCCCTTGAATCTCCCTTCAAAATCGCCCAAATCGCCCCATAAGCCGAGCCCTCAAAGTTTGGAAATGTTTCTGAAATTTCTAACTTCTGATATAATTAACTCTCTGCGATTTCCGCTTATGCGGACGAAATTCCGCTTCCGCGACATTTTGTCGCTTCTGCGAAGCCCAGGCCTGGCTGGCCCATTCCGCTTCTGCGAGCCTAGGGCCGCTTCCGCGAGACCGCTTCTGCGAATCATTCTCCGCTCCTGCGGAACTCCCCTTCGCAACCCCGGACCGCTTCTGCGATCCTCTTTCCGCATCAGCGATGCCGCCTCTGCGGACCAGGATCCGCTTCAGCGATCACTTCCGCTCCTGCGTTCACTTGTCCGCTCCTGCGGACTCGCTCCTGCGCTCCCTTTTCCGCAGGAGCGAAAACAACAGAACAGAACCCCAAACCTGCATTTTCCATGTTTTCCTTCCGTTTACCCATCCAAAAACACTCCGAGGCCCCCGGGTCCCCAATGAAAACAACCAACATATTCCAAAACATGATACGAACTTATTCCAATCATAAAAATACGTCTAACAACATCAAAACCCATAATTCACATCGATTCAAGTCTAAGTTTCTTCAAAACTTTCAAAACTAACATTCAATCCAAAACCCGGCCAAACGACGTCCAAATGACCTGAAAATTTGCGGACATATCCAAAATCACATAACGAAGCTACAGAAATTGTCAGAATTCCATTCCGACTGCCGGATCAAAATCTCACCTTTCGTTCGGATTCGCCAAAATTTCAACCTTCGGCATTTCAAGCCTAATTGAGCTACGGACCTCCAAAATACATTCCGAACGCGCTCCCAACACCGAAATCACCTAACGGAGCTAATGGAACCATCGGATTTCCGTTCCGAGATCGTCTTAACACTGTTCCGGCTACGGGCCATTTTCTAGCTTCAAAGCTCTTATTTAGGGACTAAGTGTCCCAAAATGCTCAAATTTTCAGAACCGACTCTCCCGGCAAACCACAATAGCAGAAAATGAACTTAGGGGAACAGTTAAATTAGGGATTGGGGCGTAATTTTCTAAAACGACCGGTCGGGTCGTTACACGAACGCATGTTCCGAATTAGTTTTTAGAATCATAACTATGTCACGCGAACATGTACACAATCACAATAGTATTTTAACGCGCCTAAAGGCTTTCTACGAATATTCATTTTTAATACCTAATCAAATATTTGTGAGGGCCACATGTGATTTAATTAAACGGCACACCTCAATTTATTGGTAAAGAACAATACTTAATTAAAAAGGTCCAAGATGTTTGGATCTATTCTTGATTAAGGTTCAAATTACCCTTACTAGTTATAAGCCCATGTTAGATAAGACCATGTATTTTAATCACTTGAAAGGGTCTGGCCGAGCGATATGTCCAATATTATTTAAAGAATTTCTGAAAAGGAGCACAAGAAAGGGCTAGGTGCGATGTCTAAACCCGATGTTGAGACGAGAATGTCCATACAATACTTTAAGAAACCCCTTACACTATATTAATTACAAAACTGATGAATTAAAATCCGATGGATATAATAGGGCTCAGGATTGGGCCTGATGAGCGATAAGCACAAAACATGCATGAAGAGCCCATTTTTCAGCAGGCTGCTTCTTATAGGCCCAGGCTAGGCCCAATCGTTCTTAAGAATTGCATATAGCATGAAACATGAATACCAAATATGAACACCAAATTATGAACATGAATTTAATCGTCTACCGCAGACCATATTAACAAGAACATGGATTTAGAGATACTCATTAAACAACTAATCCTCATATCAATAAAGTACTCTACAAATGTTGATTTTAAAAGCCTAAACTATGCAGATTCAGTGACCAACATCAGCATGATATTCAAGAGCAATCTCACATATGAAAGAAACTACAAGATCAAGCTACAAATCGGACCATCTGAACAATTTATGAGGAATAGACTAGTCTAGATCCTAATATTTGAAATCCTTCCTAAACCATTATTCATTCAGCTAATCCCATAATAACCATATAAGTTGAAGGGAACCAAACTAAAATAAATACAGTAATTCAAGAAGCACACATGTAAAAGGAACTGAAAGTCCATATTACATCTATTGAAATTCTTGTTACAAATACTTCAAAGCAATTTACTCTTCAGCAGTCATTAAGAAATACCTGGAGATCAAAGCAAAATGATGAGAAATCAAGGCAGTTTAATGAAACCAAGCAAGTAAAGAAGCAGCAATGAACAACCAACAAGCAGCTTCAGCTTAGTTTATATTGAAATCCGAAATTAAGAAGAAGGACTTTAGAGTAGGTTTATTTTTTAGAAAAGAGATTAGAAACCAAAACAAAATGGCTCAACAATGCAGAAATTTTGGTGTATTTTCTAGGGGTTCGAATGTTTGATTTTTTGAGTGAGAGAAGGGTCTATATATAGCCTTTTGGATGCCATGTGCTGCTGAAAATAGAATGAGAATTATTCCCTCACACAAGCACTTCTTTTAACAAAATGGGACAGTTGGCAGCCTGTAATTGGCTTCAGCACTTGTGCTGGCCAAATAGGGCTAGCTGCCCCTATTCTAGAACATTCTAAAATGAATTTTATCTAATTTCAGAACTATTTTCCTCTTTTACGACCCCCTTAACTTTCTTTTCATTCAATTAAAACCCCTAAAAGTTTTGAATATTTACAAACTAAACAAATAAATCTCTAAAACAGAATCACTAGGCAATCAGAATCAAATGGAATCAATTTCTGAAATCTAAATAGGTTTAACATTGAAACAGAATCAGAAATAACCCCACATATGAACAATCAGAACCAACATTAGCAAGAAACAATCAATGAATAAACCTATTTGAGATGAAACCTTTGAAATAATTAACACAACCATTTTAACGGGGTATCAAAACACAACACTCACATGATGATTTCAGAACAAATAACATTAAACTCAAGTTAACCAATTTAAATAAACCCTAAAATGAAAAACTGGAAGTCTAATGATCCTGATGGCAAGTGCATGATTTTAACCCAAACTAACTGGCTAATATCAATAATTAATCACAGGAGAAAGAAAACAAAAATCTAACAGCCTAAAATTAAGACTAACTACCCCGTTTTGATTTTTGGACGAAAAAAACAAAAAAAACAGAAGAAAAGGAGAATAAGCTAAAGAAAGACAGAAGGATGCAGAAATACACAAAAGGAAGAAGAACATGTACCTATTGCAATGAACAACCAGTGTTTGATAGAGTTTCGTCGGTCTTTTGATTATGCATGAAATCTATGAGCTTTGAAATGAGCCGAAATAGATGCTAATCGATAAGAACAATCAATTGGCATAAGTTTTGTCTCGGATTCAACTCTAAAATCGCTTGAACTCAAAAGGGGAATGTGCTAGGGTCTTCAATTTTTTCTTGGAACCAGATTTGAAATTGGGCCAAATGTGTGGGGTTATTTGGGAAAATGATGGTAGTTTAGGGTTCAAATGGATACGAGGAGTGCAGGGTGTGATTTTGAGATGGTTTGGGTGAATTAGGGTTTTTGGGGTCTGACTTTAGATCTAATATTCGAACTGTTTGGGAGGGATTCGAGGGACACGGGCTAAGGATTTGGAAAGATGAAGCAATGGGGGTTCTGGGGTGTTGTTTTAGAGCGGATTGGAGTTGTTTATGGCGTCACCGTCGGCGGAGGGTTTCAAGGTTCTGAGTTTAGAGATGAAGATGGGGGTTGACTGGGGGAACCGGTTCAGACATATATGTAGTAAACAGGTGATGAGTTCTAAGTCGTTATATTATCACAATCCAACGGCTGTGATAAAGGGAATAAAAATGGGGTCGTTTGGGGGGGGGGGGGGGGGCTGATCTAGGTTAAAGGGATTGGGCCGGGGCAAATTGGTGGGACAAAGGGGTTAGGCTTTGGCATTTTGGTCCAATAAACAATAGCCCTTTACTTAATTTCCTCTAATTCTTTTTTTTTTTCTCTTTTTTTTTTCAATTGCTTTTCTTTTCCTTTTTAATTAATTTAAAACCTAAATTAAATTAGAATTTGAAATTAAGCTAACTATTTACAAAAATTAATTACTTCTAGATTAAAATAGGAAATCACTAATCTAAAAATTAAAAAGCTAAAAAGACAAAGTATTTTGTGATTTTTATTTTTAAATAAAGCAACTAACTGACTAATCAAACTAAAAAAATATAAAAAATGAAGCCTACATACAATGCATGGTAATTTTGGCATTTTCCATGATTTTAACAAAAATAAACATGCATAGAAATTCAAGTAACTAGCACAAATTCCCACAAAATCTTATAAAATTATAAAAAAATGGGAAAATTGTTTTTCTTGTATTCTATGTGAGCAATTCCTAGGAAAAACATCACATGCTCACAGCCAACAGTGGTGGTCACTACTTCTGAGCCTCCCACTGCTATACCAGATCCTGCCTTCGGACTATCTATTTACATGCCTTCCTTAGTACCCTCCTTGTTAGCATACCCTTTGACTGCTCATAGGTTGAATGAAACACTCTCCAACATCAATAACTAGATGCATGCAACAATGTCTAAGTTGTATGTTCTATCTAGTTTAGTGGCATCCCAGTCAGTTCCCGCACAACCCCAAGTGTCAGCTTCAGTGGAGGAGTCTCTCAAGGAGTTTCTGGAAAGCCAAAAGAAGCTCCTGAACAACCAAAAGCTTATCATGGATGCTCTTGCAGTACAAGAAAAATCAATTAAGGAGCTGAGCAAGCAGACAAAGAAGTTGAAAAAGACTCAGGCCTCAAAGGAGTCGGTAAAGCAATTAAGGGGAGAGGTGTAGAAGATAAAGTCAGTTGGCGACTTACTGTTGGAGCTTTTATTGGAGGATCCGATGCCAGCAGTTCAAACAGAGCAGGTTTAGGAGCAGAGGATTGAGGCAAAGCACATGAGGAGGGGAGTGATGCCCCAGTTTGATGATGTGGAGATTGAGCTGGAGGATTTTGAGGGAGGTGCCTCAGGCCAGCTACAGGACCTCGAGACAGGTGATCCAGGGACCCAACCACAGGACCCCATGCAGATAGAAGACCCATAGGGAGTTTTCTTTACTCTCTAACTCTCTTTTTATCTTATTTTTAGTTATTTAGCATTGGGGACAATGCTAATTTTCATTTGAGGGGGTGGTCCTATTTTTATGATTTGATAGTTGGGTTGTAAGAATGATACTGTTTTTCTCTATGCTTATTTTGCACTTTTGATATGTGTATAATTTTACCATTTTTTCTTTTTACTTTTCATTATTTTTTAATTTTGGTATGTATATAAAATTACTTTTTCATATATATATATATATATATATATATATATATATATATATATAAATATAAATATATATATATATATATTCATGCCCTCTTATCATCTTATGTATATTCGTCTAAGTTCCCTATTGTACATATTTAGTTACTTTTAACATTTTACTTCATAACATCTTTTGCAATTTCCTTAATATCATAGCTTCTTGTTTCATTTAGTAGCATTTTTTCGGTTCGTAACTTCTTATTTTACAAGTTTTTGTGATCAATAAGCTTTTGATTTTCTTAATGCCATGGTTCTTTTCAAATGTGAAGTTTGTGTGAATCGGGTGGCTCTTTCCGATGATGGATGGCATGACAACCTTCTCAAGGGTTTGAGTCTGTTTTATTTTCATTTTGTGTATAAAATAGTAGCTAATGAATAATAGTGCCTCAGGCAATGCTTCACTTGAGCCTAACACATTTACCTTTGACCTTACGGTTAAAAATCAAATTGGTGTGTATAGGATGGTGATAGTTGTGACCTTGAGACTCTTGTGTTGACTAAACAATCATCGAGGGGGTTTTCATTACCATTTACATTTCTCAAATCTTAGATAAGGTTGTTGCGGGCCCTTGACTCTGTCTCTTTAGCAACCTATAGCTTGTGTGGTGAGGTATTGATTTGCAAGTCCATGTCCCGTGCTAACAAGTGTAGAACTTGCCCTGAATGTTTGTCTAGTCAAAATCCCGAGTGTGGCTCGACTTGAGAAGTGATTATAGGCTCTCCTTGATCCTAATTGAGACATGAAAATATCCATATCCCACCAAAAATGACATCCCTAGTCAACCTCGTTGAGCCATAACCCTTATTCTTTTAAAAACCATGATGCAAGCCTTTATCCATTCTAAAATAATCATCTCTTGGCACCCGATCTTTCCTTAGCAAAAATTAGCAAAAGTATAAGTTCGTGGGATGAGACGAGGAATGTAAAAGTGATAAAATGTACAAAATGAATAAAAGGAAAGAAAAAAAGAAAAAGAAAGAATTCAAAAATAAAGTGAAAAATGTGGAAGAAATGAAGGGATTCAATAAAAGCAAAGATGAAAGGCTTGGAAAGATTGGAAAACAGAAAAATGATTGAACTGAACAAGAAAGAGTGATAGTGTGTCTCTCTAGCCCCTAAGAAAGAAGTAAATAGCTCAAAGAGTTAAGAAAATGTGAGCCAAAAATAAAGCAAATAAAGTATTTAAGAAAAGATGAAACCTTCATAGATCAATATTTCCTATCCTGAATCAAACGCCTTCATTACATTCCCGCAAAACCCCTATATGACCTTGAGTTTAGTAAGCTTACATCAGTGGTGATTCACATAATGGGCTAGCTTATGGTACTTAGAGCCAGACTTATGACCTTTCTTTGAAAGATATGAGTGTGTTTTCCACATCCTCGTTCTGAGTGCTACAATCTAAAAGTGAGGTTTGAATATGGAGAGTCGAGGAGTATAAGTTTGGGTTCCACAATGACCAATGTGATAGAAAGAGTTTCCTTGATGAGTTGAGTCAATTCTTGATGCTTTTGTGTCGTACTAAAGCCATTGTGCTAAAAAGGTTATCTGTTGTTAATAATACATTTGAGTTGAGGGTAATTGTTAGTCCCAATTGATTCTTAATGAGGTTACTTTAGGAAAGCTGAAATTTTCCTTTCTTTTATCTTTAGGAAGTAGGAATTACTTTGTTTGCTTGAAGACAAACAAAAGTTTAAGTTTGGGGGAGTTGATAACTAGTGATTCTAGCCTATTTTATGCTCATTTTTGCTTAGGTTTTGGATTAAAAGTATTTACAAATATTCCCGAAAGCTAACTTATTGTGCTTGTTTGTAGTGTTTGGTAAAAAAAAAGACAAGGAAGTCATAACCAGCTCAAAAGAGAGTGAAACCTGCACAAGTTCAAAGCTGAGTCAAAAGGGCCGTCTTAACTATGCTCTCAGCAGTGGCAAGGTTCAGAGAGTCATATTCTGAAGCTTAACAAGTTACCTCTGCCTGAGGTGAAATTGCGTTCTAGCTGTGTCTCTCTGACGAGTCTGCGGTCAAGTTCTCTCCCTCAGTGGAAGTGAGAATCAGAGAAGTAAGTTTGGAGCTTAATTTTGTAGACCACGATTCGAGCTCATATTTTGCGGCCGCAGTTGGAGGAGCGATGAGGGGTAGTTTTTACACTCCCAGTGGATTCAAGTTCAGAACCAACTAAAAAGAGAAGATCCGCGGTCCGCGCTTGCTTTACGCGGCCACGGTAGTCCAAGCACTAAGGCGGCCCATTTTCCGCTGTCAGCGGAATCCCCGTAGGGGCAGTTTTGTTAGAAATTTTTAGTTGTGTATAAATAATTCATTTTCATATTTTTAGGTCATCTGTTATTTTGGATATCACGTGAACATCCGTTTTAGCCTTTTCGAGTAATTTTAGAACATCTTTAGCAACTAATCTTAGATTTCAATCTTGTAATTACTTTTTGTGGCTTATATTTCATCTCCGTCTTTGAGTTTTTCTTTAATTATGAGTAGTAAAAAATATTAGCTGGGGTTGTGACCCAACCCTAGTGTGGGCATTTAATGATTCTTCAATTTTAGAGATTAAATATTTATGGGTTAACAATATTTAGCTTGATTTATGCTTTAATTATTAACTTGGTGGTTGCAAATATTGACTTGTGCCTTTTTGACTTAGGCTCTTCTTGATAAAGAGAGACTAAGTCTAGAAAACTCAGGATAACAAGGAATTGGATGCATTCAAGAGATTGATAGCCCCAATTAAAGGGTTAAACCTAGAGACAGTAATACCCGACTTGAGCTAATTTTGCTTGCATTGTGTAAACACCCGATTGGGCTTGAGAAAGCCAATTAGGGCAAAGTCACTTAAACTACCGAGAGGTATAGAGTGAGTAACCATGTGCAATGGTTATATCACGATCCCAATTACAACAAGTTTGCCAAAGTTTTAGACCTCGTTAGATACTGACTAGATGTAAGTCACTTCGTAATGCCTTTTTACCAATTGAGAAAACCTTACAAAAATATCATACTTAGCTTATTTTCATTCTTCATTAGTGTTAAAAGTTGAATAATAACCAAACAAATCATGATTGGAAGTGCAATTAAGAACATCATGCATTGCTAGATTAGATAGGAACCCAATTCCAAACCAATATTAGCTTTATGTGGATTCGATCCCAACCTTTCGGGTAAAAGCTGCATTGACCACTCTTGCCACTCTATAGTGGTACATGGTTGGATTCGATCACAGGTGCAAGCTTTTGATTGCAGAAGTGGCTTCGCTTTTGTGATGGTGGGGCGCAAGTGCGAGAAGAGGCTAGCCGGGCCTGGGTCGCAGGTGCAACAAAACTTCCTCAGAAGCGAAGGTAGGCAGCCTAGGCTAGGACCGCACCTGCAATGGATTTTTCGCAGGTTCAGCGCCGTAGGTGCGTCCCTGGATCCGTAGAAGAAAAAATTGTTGGGGCAGTAAGGTTTATAATGTTGGGACTTAGGTTATTTCGGCTCATTTCTTTCATATCTTGGGTAATTTTGGAGCTCTTTGAAGAGGAATTTTTATCTAGCACTTTGAGGTAAGTAATTTCTATATGAGATGAGTTTAATACATGTATTTTGGATAGATTCTTACCATATAAATTGTAAAAATTATGGGTTTAGTTTAAAAACCTAGGTTTTTATTAAAAAAAAAGGGATTTAATCACGAAAATGATTATAGAATTGGGTGCAATATTATATATTTGAGTTCAAGGTTATGGGTAATAATTATCATCGAAAATTTTTGAAATCCCGGCACTTGGGATCGGGGATGAAATTTAGAAATCTTCCAATTTGGTTTGGGTAATTATCTAGTAGCTATATTATTAACTTTTGAGTGTATATTGATTAATTTATATAATATTTGGCTAGCTATGGAGTGTTCGGCACCAAATTGAGTCCTTAGAATGAAATTGTGGGCTAGAAAGTGAGCTTTAAGACGAAGTACGTCTCTTGCCTAATCTTGTAAGAGGAAATTTACACCATAAGTGTTTTGAATTACTATTTACTTCAAATTGTAGGGGTTACATACGCACGAGGTAACGAGAGCCGTGCGTAGCTACTAATTATGCTTACGTCCGGGTAGTTTTAAGACCCAAATAATAAAAAACTTGTAATGTTTGCATTGTACTTGCTAATTTAAGTGCCTAAATTATATTGATTCTTGATAAAGGACTCATAAAGATCGAATTCAACTTACTTGAGTTTTAGCGGGTTACTTGACCATTGATAGAAATGGTGCTTCCGTGTGTATTAGTCTTGTAATAGCTTTTAATTTGAATGTTGATAGAGTATTTCCTCTTCTTGTGGAGCGGGCCGAACGCCTCAACAGTATAAGAGATGCATCTATGGTTCATGCCGCTCGACCCTCAGCAGTATACACATTATACTGGATTAGACCGCACGACCTTAGCATAAATAGTGCGTGTTAATGCTTGGAACCCAAATACACTTGATATTATTTTAATGATTTGAGATGTTATAATTTGTTTATTTGGCCAAATTTATTTTGAATTAGTATGTGTTAGTTGAAGACTTTTGGAAGTTACTATTAGCCAAAGAATCATTTAATCATTGCTTGCTATTGTGTAATTATTATTATTCACATAACATTCCTTTATTTTATTGTTGGCCCACAGTAAGTATCTATGTCGATCCCTCGTCGTTACTTCTTCGAGGTTAGACTGGATACTTACTGGGTACATATTTTTTATGTACTCACGCTACACTTCTGCACTAATCATGCAGGATCTGAGGCAGGTGCATCTGGCAGTCATTCCGGCGCGCACCCCCGTACCCCTAAGCTTAGTGGTGAGCTGCTTTTTGAGTCTGTTCTGCAGCACCCAGAGTATTTCAGTTGCATTTACTTTTTGTCTACTCTATTTCAGACAGTAGTTGAGTACTTGATATATTCTACTAGTTGCTCATACACTTGTGATACCGGGTCTTGAAAATATGCTAGTAGACATTTGATAGTTTTTTGGTATTTATATATTGTACTTGTTCCTTTATGACCTTACGCTTACTTTATTAAATTTCCACTTCTTATTTACCTAATAAATGCAAATCAACTATTTTAAAATTATTAAAAGGTATAGATGTCACACCTCCTTTTTCCGCACCCGCGAGGGCGCGTGAGAGTTTTTCCAATTAAAGGACAATCGAAACGGGATTTATTTAATTAATTCAGAGTCGCCACTTGGGAAAATAATGGTGTCCCAAGTCACCGGTTTAATCCCGAACCGAAGAAATTTATGACTCTGTATTACAGTCTGTGTACCAGAAATCCGGATAAGGAATTCTGTTAACCCGGGAGAAGGTGTTTGGCATTCCCGAGTTCCGTGGTTCTAGCACGGTCGCTCAACCGTCATATTTGGCTTCTTTATCTGATTTTATAATATGCCTTAACTTATGTATAAATTTTAATTTTTAACCTCTTATGATATTATTATTATAAAAATTATTATTATTATTATTATTATTATTATTATTATTATTATTATTTTTACGAAGAATTGCAACATTGTGAAAATGTATCTCGAACCACGTCGCACCAGTGCACCCGTGGTTGTCAACACATTTCGACTCCGTTGAGATTTGGATTTGGGTCACATAAATGTGCACCCGGGCTTAAGGAGATAGCATTATTAAATACGCGCCTAAAGATACTAACGCGTTATTGTTTTGGGAATGCCGTGAAATCCGCTAAACGGCACATCCCGGAATCTAAGCATCTTTGTAAAAATTATCTATTGAGGGCCCCGCAATTTGTGCATTTTATTTTGGCGAGGCTCGTCTCGCTTATTGTTTAAGGGCTCATTACTCTTTTATTGTTTATTGTTTTAAATGAATTACAACGCAGTGGAAACGTATCTCGAACCACGTTGCACCAGTGCACCCGTGACTTTTGACATGTTTCGACTTCGTTGAGATTTAGATTTGGGTCATATAAATGTGCACCCGTATTTGAGAAGGTAGTATTAGAATACGTGATTAAAGCAACTACGCATTTATTATCTTTGGAGAACACCGTAAAATTCGCTATACGGTTGATCCCGAAGTCTAAGTATTTTTATATATATACATTTATGAGGGCCCCGCAGTTTGTATAATTTTGTTAGGCGAGGCACACCTCTAATTCTGATTTTGATGGTAGCTTGAACTAAACTTTTGGGGTGGCCCGATTCTTTTAAATTTTGACTAGTAAGATTCCATAACATATTTATATTTTTTTTTAACTAAATATTTTCATCACATCAAACAAAATGATGCAATATAAAACAATAAATTCCACGGAAGGAATTCGTTGAAGTTCTAATTGAAACAACATAAAACAAATGTTGTTTAACAACTAAAATAAACTAAGTAACACATATATGACTACATAATTAATGCATGCGGTAATATTGTTAATCAATAGCGACGACCTGAACAGAATTTCTCCATGGCAGCGCAAGAAAATAATGCAGTAAAATCAATATTTAACTGAGGGAACCGTTCCAATTTTCATGAAGCTAAATAAATTCGTACATTCACAAATAATACCTTAACAAAGATAGTGGGAGATACGGACCTTTACAACACTGTTTTGAAACTTGAATAACGGACAAAGATGCGGATGGAACCTCAAAATGATAGCGAGAAAACTCGACACCCAAGCTGGGAGCTACGTTAACTCGATTTGTGGCTGAAATTCACTGCCTCTCTTCCACTCTCGTTCTCTCTGCCGGGTGTGAGTGTGTGTTAAGGCTACTAGTTCGTTTTCGGTGATGGGGTCGTTGATGGTCTTCGTTGCTTCTTCATCCCGAAGAAGGAAGAAGAACTGTGTAGTATATCTCTATCCTCTCTCTTTCTGTTTTTGCATCCGTTTTCTCTCTTTGTTTTTTTTTTTCAATTTTTTTTCTTTGTTTTTCCAATCTTCTTCTTTGTTTTTCTTTTCTCTTCTGTTCCGTTTTGTTTTCTTTCTTTCCAATCTTTCGTTTTTCTTTCTTTTTCTTTTTGTTTTCAATCTTTTCTCTCAATTTTTTTCTTTGTTTTTCCCTCTCTTCAATCCTCTCTCCCGTTTTTTCAAATCCCCCCCTTTCCTTTGCTGCCGTGATCTCTTCTTAAAGAAGAAGCCTTCACGTGAGTCTCTCTTTCTTTTGTCTTTTCTTTTCTTTTTTTCTTTTTTTTTTAAAAATAAGTCCCATGTTTATTTTTTGTCTTTTACCTTTGTTTTTTCCTTTTGTCTTTTTTTTCTTTGTCTTTTCCCTTTGTCCTTTTCTTATTATTCCCACATCCCATTATGTATTATCCCCCTTAGTGTAGTGGACTCGGATTATTACGGGCTAGGTCCGAAAATTATAAAACCGGGTAGTTTGAACCCAAATATTATTCTTCGCCCGGAACCGAGAATGGTGTTATTTAATTAATCCTAGGTAATCAAAATAACTATAATACTCATAATTAAAATAAAACTATTTTTTATATTTTTCAAGTTTAAAATAACTACAAAATATTAATGAAACTATATTTTTGTTATTTTTCATTTTAAGGTAAAAATAAAGTAAAAGAGTCAAATTTAGCTAAAATAGCTATATTAAAATTAAACTAAATATTTTACGCTGAAAAAATATAAAAAATCTCGGGGAGGGTCAAAAATCACGCGTTTACAATAGATACATGAATAATTTACCGTTGGCTTGCCTAGCGGCGACATTGGGCGCCATCACAATCTATAGGAGAAATTGATTCATGACATCATGCAACCTCCGAATGATCCGAAATCAATCCGAAATACACCCGAACCCTTCGAGATCCCATCCAAACATGCCAACAAGTCCTAATTGTCACACCTCCCTTTTTTACTACCCCAACACACTTAAAAGGTGTATAAATACACTTGTAGGGTATACCCCGACGCTCAATTACCCGAAACGGATAAAATAACGTAAGGGAAGGAGTTTTTCCAATTTAAGGACAATCGGTTCGGGATTTTATTAGAGATTAATCAGAGTCGCCACTTGGGAATGACAATGGTGTCCCAAGTCACCGGTTAATCCCGAATCCGAGGAATTTTGACTCTTATAAATGTATGCGAAGCAGAGATCCGGATAAGGAACTCTGTTAACCCGGGAGAAGGTGTTAGGCACTCCCGGATTCCGTGGTTTTAGCACGGTCGCTCCACTGTCATTCTTGACTTTTGTTTGACTCAATTATAAGTTTTAACAACATAATGTGCTTTTACGTTAAATATTATTATTTTTTAGGAATTTGCGACATTGCGGAAACACGCCTCGAGTCATACCGCAACCAGTGCGCCTATGACTTTTGGTGTATTTTGGCTTTGCCGAGATTTGGATTTGAGTCGCACCAAGTGCACACTCGTTTATAGGAAGGTATATTAAAATCGTGCCTTAAGATAGCCTATATCGGCTTTTAACTTTGGGAGAGGCTATGGAATTCGCTATTAGCCTCTCCGATTCTACTGTGTTATCTTATTACTAAATGGGGGCCCCGGTGTTATTCGGGCGAGGCTCGTCCCAATTTAATTTATTAAGTCTCTACCTTAAGAGGTGTATACTATATTTTTCTATTTGTGTTCTTCCCTTAATCGTTATTATTAATTCTAAGCATTCCAGGCCCATCGAATTGTTTATTGGGGCCTGGATTTCTTCTTTACTTAAATACTTCCGCAATGGGCCAGCCCGGGTCTTGAAACCCAAACTGTCTTCAAGTCTTCATTTGATGGATCATTCAGTTTCGTATGACTATTCAGGCCCACGTTACACATAGGGCCCAAACCAAATTGCAATAACAAAAGATATAACATAGAATTCATAATGGAACAAGTACTCAGACGAAATCGAACCAATTTTATTTATTACCAAAGAAATCAAGTATACAAAGAAAGCTTAAACAATGGCTATCACTATATGCTCATAGATAGAAATCCAGATTGATTATTTGCTAAAAGGAACATTTTGGGACACCGTCCTCTTTGCCTAAGGGATTAAGTTAACAGAAGATGATTCCATTAATTAATTAAAATGTCAAAAAAGAACAGACGATTAGGAGCATATGCTAATTATATTGCTAATCTTATTGTGAGCTATACCCTTCATCACCAATCCATTCATCCTAATGGAATTACTTCTCATTCAGATTCGAACTTTGAGACTAGTTAAGGGAACAGGTTAGCTAGGTGAATTTATTATTTTAAAGCATGCAAGTGAATTGATCGAATCTGATTTCAACGTGATTCCTATTTAACTAAATGATGGGTGATCTACGACTATACTACCATTACACTACTGATTTCCTCATGAATTTCATTACCAGATTGTTAATCTTGCAGGTATTATTAATTAACTTATATTTTAGAGCCTTTACCTAATTAATACTATGTGATATGCTATCTACATGATACTACTACTATGCTACTGCTACTAACTATTACATCTCTTGTGTTTCTGTTTTCAGCTACTACATACTACTACAATTAAGCTACTAATTCAATAATACAAAATGACAGAATAAATTAAAGCAGGAACTTCATTTCCATGTTTCAGCAATTACATCTTCAATGGAACAGGGTATGTACCTGATTCAGCAAAAGGAACCAATGAGTTCTAGGGGGACTAAGCAGATAAGTAACAGCAAGACTCGAACAATGAATGCAACAGTAGAGTGAAGATCCAAATGCGTAGAACAACACAGCAACACAGCAATAACAAACGAGCAGTAATCCAAAGCAGATAACCCAGAGAAATTCGATAGAAAACCGAAAAATCCTACTGTTATATTGCTAATTCTAATCTCCCAAAGTTTTGTATAAAAACAGCCTAGATATATTTTCAGATTGCTTCAGTTGGAACCCAGATATATTTCTTATATTACTCCAATTGGAACCCCCTTTCAGCCCCTTTTTAAGAGGTATTTATAGTTATTTTTAGGGCTGAAGACTTGGGGAGGAAGTATGGGATTAATCCCACTTCTCCCCCTCCTAAATTTATCAATTCTACACTTAAGCCCCCATTTCAGTTACCAGAAATCCTTCCAGCATGTGCTGGAAGGTTCTAAAGATTCCTTTTTATGGGTTTTTACCAATGTATCCCTAAGGGTTTGAGATTTTTACAGATTTCCCATTTTTAGGAGACCATTATACCCTTAAATCTCTGCAAAATTGCAGAAATCAGGGGTATGAATGACTCCATTACCCTTTTAAGTTCTAACTATTTACTAGAATACTATTTCAAGTTCTAATTGTGCCCCTAAGGGCATTGCTTATTTACACAACTTACCTAGGTTAAATCTCAGCATTTTTGCACCTATTTAACTAATAGCCAGCCCTGGCATTACTATTTTTAAGAAACTATTTCAATTTTAGCCACTTTTAATTAATTCCAGTTAATTAAGACTAAGTTATTACAAATTTAAGCTAATTGCAGGCATAGCCTGCTTTGTTATTGAAGCAACTTTTTAAAATCTAGCCCAGTCTCAAGTTGAGACTTAGCTTTGGCTATTAAAGCCAATCACTGAACATTTGGGCCCAAAACCATTTGCAGGTTTGGCCATTTTATGCTCAGTGCTCTAAAGAGAGCCTGGGCTAGTCTGCATTTGCAGACATAGCCCCTTTTGCACAACCAGCCACTTTTAAAAGTGGGCTGTGTGTTAGGGCCTTATAGAATAGGTCAACCCTTTGCAAGGTTGACCATTCTTAGACCAATTATTTAATTAACAGCCTATTTTTGTTCATTTTCAGCTAATTCCTATTTAAAACTAACTAATTAATGAGACCTAGCACTAGCAGCTATAGCCAATTCACCTAAGCATGAAAGCATTAACAGTGTTCAACTAACATGGAACTATTGCAGTTTTAGCCATTTCAAAATGTAATTGCACCCATAACCATATGAAACCTAACAGTGTTTATCAACTAATTAAAATTCAGGAAAGGGGTTTGATAATGTTGAATCTCAACTAATCAACTCACATTGTTCAGGTTCATATAGCAAAGATATCAATTAATCATTGAACAGAACTAATTAGAAACAGCTTATGTTAAATGACTCACTGAAAGACTCCAACATACTCAAGATTCATGGGCATATGGACACTAAATTCTCACAAAACAGTCCAGAAGAAATGAAGCATGACTTATATCATTCATGAGAACCAACTACTAGCCCTAGGACCAAACTAATTCATGTAAAGAAGATAGAACAGTATGGACATTTGAACTAGTAGGAGAGACTCTAATTAGGGTAAAACAACTAAGCTAATCATGAAGGGAAGCACAAGAGATATCTAATTTCACAGATGAAATGTTGCAAGCTAAACAAGAGAACTCTAGCTATAACCAAGAGTGAGGGACACACAAGGAAGAACAGTCAGGACATCAACTTAAAAGATGAAAAGAAAATAAGAGTTAAGCATGCATGACAGTAGAAGAAAAGTTAACTAGACTATGAAAGCTAAACAAATCAAGGACTATAATGGAATCAAGGTAACTCTTTTGACTCAATCAGAAACATAACATGACTTGAAACAAACAAAGCAACAGAACATCATGAGGAAAAATGAGATGGAAAGGAAACCTAGTTCTATCATAGATCTTTCAAGCTAAAGCCACAAGAGCAGTCAGAACAAATCCAAAACTATATGATTTAGTAAAAGTGAAGACAAGAAAAGAGTCAGAAGTGACTTAGGCTTTAAGCAAACAGAACAAATAAGAAACAAAGACCAACAGTCATGCTTTTGTAGTAAACAGAAACCAGCAGCTAAAATGACCAAGAAAAGGTGAAATCTCTAAACATAGAGCAACGAAACATGAGATTAAAACAACAAACAGAATCTTATCACTAATATGCTCGAAAGAACAGATTAAGAAACCCTATGACTAAATATCAGAGACACAGACAAGAGATGTGAAACATGCGAAGACAAACATAACAAGAAAAGAACTAATGATAAGCAAAGATAGAAAAACCCTAAAACTAGCATGTGAAACAACTAATCAGTATAGCAGAGATAACAATTAACAAAGTAAAGCAACAAAAGAAATATGAACTACAGAACCATGGGGAACATAATCAAACAGCAACAAATCACGGACGCAAACTAAAATCAGAAAAGACATAGAAGACATGCAAAACACGAAAAATCAAACAAACAAAACAAATAACAGACAGAGGGAAGGGACTTAGCTTAGCGGGGCCTGTCCCCCGAGCTTCCTATTCCCTTCACTCTTCTCACCCTCTATCGAACTCTCTCTGACTCCTTTTATTCTCTTTTCTTGTTTTCTTTTTCTTTATTTCTTTTATGTCTGATCTTCTTGTTAAGCTTCAAGACGAAGCCTTTAAGGCTTTTTGGTTGCAGAGGGGTGTTTGGGAAGGGTAAAAGATGTGGTCTTGATTGGGGTTGAATTTTGGGGTCGCCGGAGTTAGGTTTCCGGCGACGCTCTTTTGGATATTCGAGACGTTTGAAGAAGATTCGAGGGGTGTGGCTAGTATGGTTGGACAGATCGTGGAACGGGGGTTCTTTTGGCATTGGTTTGAAGTAGTTCCTCGTTGTTTGGTGGTCACCGGCGTAGATTCCGGTGACCGGGATTTATGAAGAACAGGGTGTTTTTTCTGGGTTTTGGGGGTGTTATGAGGTGAAGAAGAAGTAGAAGAAGAGAGGAGAGGTAAAGGGGAGCCGGCGACCACCGTGGAAGGTGGTGGCCGCCATGGCCGTTTAGGGTTGCTGGATGAAGACGATGGTGAAGATGAAGAGAATCAGGGGCGGCCGTCTTTAGGGTTAATGTAAAATGGCAAATTTCATCGGACCAAAGCCTTATATAGCCAAGGCATCCGAGATAATCTGAGCCGTCCAATTGATGGAGATCAACGGCTCACACGCACGTTACTAAAACGGTGTCGTTTGATTGCTTATGAGACTAAGGTCTTTAGCCGTTAGATCACCTTGAATGAACGGCTGAGATTAAATCTCAGCATTAATCAACCCCCTTATAATTCAACTATTATTCTCAGCCGTTGATTTGAGGAGACGAACGGCTGAGATCACCTCTGCTCAAAACCAATGGACCGGGTCTATTTGGGCTTAAGTGCTTGGGCCTCCAAATTCAATTCAAATTGGCCCATACTCATTACCCACAAACTAATTTTTGTAATTTTCTGATTTTATTATTTTTTATGTGTTTTCTTTTATACTTTTTTTTCTCTTTTTCTTTTATGGAAAAAAATAAAACCTAATTTCCTACCTACTCTAATTATTTAGTATTTTTTGGCAATTTTGTACTATTTTTCCTAATTTCTACTACTTAACACTATTTTTGCCATTTTTCTTAAAATCTAACTAATTACATAGCCTATTAATTTCCTAGCCTATATTTTTGATTTTTCTTTTAATTTCTACTTATTCAAACTCAAAAGTATAGCTAATTCCAAACAAAGCAAGTAATTGCACTCAGAAAATATTTTAATTTAATTTTGGAATTGTTTGCTCGGTGCAAAAATCATGTGCTCACAGCTGCCCCTCTTTGCTCGGGAACACGAAGAGTTTCAGTGCAAAGACAAGTGAGCAGTAATGAGAGATTTTTGCACATCCGCACATTCCGTGAAAGCATTTTTGAAAATCTTTTGACCGCACCCTGCTTTAGAGGTTGCCTACATATCCTGGGCTAAACAAGAATCAGGTCAGTGTAGTTTGGGAAGGTCTGGCAGTTTTAAAAACTACCGGACTCACTGTTGCATTGACACTGTTGAGACCTGCTGACTTACTCCTTATTACACCGGGGGGAAAATGTAAAATGAAGAGGCTATTCTAAGCTAAGATCCTACAATTACAATTGTTCCTAATCTAGCTTTTGCTCTTCTTCCCTTTCCGGTGATGCAGAATCTTCCTTTTTGTTAATTTTCCTTGATGCTGACTCTCTTTTTTGTTGATTTTCTTTTCTTGTTGACTCTCTTTTTGTTGATTTTCTTGTTTTTCTTGTTGACTCTCTTTTTTGTTGATTTTCTTGTTTTTCTTGATCTCGAGCTGAACCTGCTCAAAACAAAACAACAAACTACCTCTTTTTTTTCTTTTTCTGCCCCAGTGTGGGCTTTTAACTGTATAAACCATGATGTGCAAAAATATTCCCGTATTAGAAGGTGGGCGCCTAACAGAATTTAAACGTGCAATGCGAATGCAGAAAATATTCCCGTATTAGAAGGTGGGCACCTAACAGAATTTAAACGTGCAATGCGAATGCTGAAAAGTATTCCCGTATTAGAAGGTGGGCACCTAACAGAATTTAAACGTGCAATGCAAATGCAGAAAAGTATTCCCGTATTAGAAGGTGGGCACCTAACAGAATTTAAATGTGCAATGCGATGCAGAAAAGTATTCCCGTATTAGAAGGTGGGCACCTAACCGAATTTAAACGTGCAATGCGATGCAGAAAAGTATTCCCGTATTAGAAGGTGGGCACCTAACAGAATTTAAACGTGCAATGCGATGCGGAAAGTATTCCCGTATTAGAAGGTGGGCACCTAACGGAATTTAAACGTGCAATGCGATGCAGAAAAATATTCCCGTATTAGAAGGTGGGCACCTAACGAAATTTAAACGTGCAATGCGATGCAGAAAGTATTCCCGTATTAGAAGGTGGGCACCTAACGGTAATTAAACGTGCAATGCAAATGCGGAAAATATTCCCGTATTAGAAGGTGGGCACCTAACGAATTTAAACGTACAATGCGATGCAGAAAATATTCCCGTATTAGAAGGTGGGCACCTAACGAATTTAAACGTGCAATGCAATGCGAAAATATTCCCGTATTAGAAGGTGGGCACCTAACGAATTTAAACGTGCAATGCGATGCGGAAAATATTCCCGTATTAGAAGGTGGGCACCTAACGAATTTAAACGTGCAATGCGAATGCACCCGTATTAGAAGGTGGGCACCTAACAGAATTTAAACGTGCAATGCGATGCGAAAAATATTCCCGTATTAGAAGGTGGGCACCTAATAGAATTTAAACGTGCAATGCGATGCGGAAAATATTCCCGTATTAGAAGGTGGGCACCTAATAGAATTTAAACGTGCAATGCAAATGCAGAAAAATATTCCCGTATTAGAAGGTGGGCGCCTAACGAATTTAAACGTGCAATGCGAATGCAGAAAATATTCCCGTATTAGAAGGTGGGCACCTAACGAAATTAAACGTGCAATGCAAATGCAGAAAATATTCCCGTATTAGAAGGTGGGCACCTAACGAATTTAAACGTGCAATGCGATGCAGAAAAGTATTCCCGTATTAGAAGGTGGGCACCTAACAGAATTTAAACGTGCAATGCGAATGCAGAAAAATATTCCCGTATTAGAAGGTGGGCACCTAACAGAATTTAAACATGCAATGTGAATGCAGAAAATATTCCCGTATTTGAAGGTGGGCACCTAACAGAAATTAAACGTGCAATGCGATGCAAAAAAGTATTCCGTATTAGAAGGTGGGCACCTAACATAATTTAAACGTGCAATGCGATGCAGAAAGTATTCCCGTATTAGAAGGTGGGCACCTAACAGAATTTAAACGTGCAATGCGATGCAGAAAAGTATTCCCGTATTAGAAGGTGGGCACCTAACAGAATTTAAACGTGCAATGCGATGCAGAAAGTATTCCCGTATTAGAAGGTGGGCACCTAACAGTAATTAAACGTGCAATGCAAATGCAGAAAATATTCCTGTATTAGAAGGTGGGCACCTAACAGAATTTAAACGTGCAATGCGATGCAGAAAATATTCCCGTACTAGAAGGTGGGCACCTAACAGAATTTAAACGTGCAATGCGATGCAGAAAATATTCCCGTATTAGAAGGTGGGCACCTAACAGAATTTAAACGTGCAATGCGATGCAGAAAATATTCCCGTATTAGAAGGTGGGCACCTAACAGAATTTAAACGTGCAATGCGATGCAGAAAATATTCCCGTATTAGAAGGTGGGCACCTAACGGAATTTAAACGTGCAATGCGATGCAGAAAATATTCCCTCAGCCTGAGGACTGGGGAAATTTAAACGTGCAATGCGATGCAGAAAATATTCCCGTATTAGAAGGTGGGCACCTAATAGAATTTAAACGTGCAATGCAAATGCAGAAAAATATTCCCGTATTAGAAGGTGGGTGCCTAACAGAATTTAAACGTGCAATGCGAATGCAGAAAATATTCCCGTATTAGAAGGTGGGCACCTAACAGAAATTAAACGTGCAATGCAAATGCAGAAAATATTCCCGTATTAGAAGGTGGGCACCTAACAGAAATTAAACGTGCAATGCGAATGCAGAAAAATATTCCCGTATTTGAAGGTGGGCGCCTAACAGAATTTAAACGTGCAATGTGAATGCAGAAAATATTCCCTCAGCCTGAGGACTGGGGAGTGGCTTTTAAAAGATGTTACCTTCCTCTTTTGGTATTTTCTTTTTACCAACTTATCTCTTGCCTGTGAATTTCTCCACTTATTTGGCAGACTTTCTCTTTTTGGTATTTTAAATTTTCCACATTGGTCACATTCACTTTAAAGTGATTAGTGACAATTTGTTCCTGCATGAAACAAAATTTATTAGATATAAACTGCTGGCAACTGGCATCCGCCGTCCCCACTTCTTATTGCTTCCTTTGTTTTTGCTTTCTCATGTTGCATGACTTTCAACTTCTTGTCCCTTGCAGACTCTTTTTGTATTTTCTCATTTCTCCATTTTTGTTTTGTTTTCTTTTTCTTTGGCCATGTTTGCCAAGCTTCTTTATTCCTTTCCCCAATCTTCTATCCTTTCTGATCCAGTGTTGTTTCAACTTCCGTTATCAGGAGCCGGTAGTTAGCTCTCAAAAGTGGTAAACAACGAAATGCAGAAAAATGAAAGAAAGGTAGGGGTGTTTTAGAGAGATAACAGAACTTATCTGGGTATTTGCTGGCTGATTCCGCTGACCATGCCATGTATTTAAACTCTGACCCAGTTCGTTCCAATCATTATTCAGACTCCGAATTGCCTTTGACCCAAACCGATACTCTTTTTGTTGCCTTTTCTTTTTCTGATGATCGCCACGATCGCCTTACGGTGCCTCGAAAGGTTTTCACCAATAAGACTCTCTCATTTATTCTCTCAACCTCACAATCATCTCACGGTGCCGATTAAGGTTTTCACTGATGAGACTCTCTCATTTTATTTTTCTCAACCTCACAATCGCCTCACAGTGCCGGCTAAGGTTTTCACTGATGAGACTCTCTCATTTTTTTTATTTTTTCCATTTTTCCTTTTTGTATTTTGTTTTCTGTACCACGGGTATTATCCGATGCTTCGCTCCTCCTTCGTTGTATTTGTTATCATTTCAAAATTGATCAGAAGGTCTTTCTTTGGACCGTAACGTGGCTTTTGGGTGGGTTAAGAAAGAAAGATATAAAGGCTCAAAATTTCAACGAGGGTTAAAAATATTTACAACTCTCGGAATTATTAAACATAACTTCCTGCCCCAGTTTCAATATGTGGGGAATTTTTGGATTTTTTCTTTATTGTGACTGAACCTCAGAGAGGCTGCCTACGTACCCTTTCGGGATCAAGTCGGACGTAGTTCATCCAACTTCATAAGTTAGATGGATTTCTTTTTGACTTTTTCCCGATTTTTGTCTTTTTCTCTTTTTTCATTTTTTTTCATTTTTCATTTTTGTTTTCATTTTTTTCATTTTTTCATCATTTTTTTTCTTTTTTTTCGTTTTTCTATCATTTCATTTTTCATTTTGGCAATTTCGATCTTATTGCACTAGAGCGATTCCGAGAGAGGGATATGAAAGAATTCATTCATTAAGGCTCAAGAGGGGTTATCAATGGATAAAGTGTTTGGATAGAGAATAAAATGCCTTCGTCATTTCAATTCCAAAATCACAACAAAATACAAAACATACAATTGAAAAGGAATCATACATAGTATCTTTTGACTGCATCTGAATTGATAGCAGTCTCTACGCACTTTCCTTCAACATCTGTTAAATATAATGCTCCATTGGACAACACCCGTGATACCACGAACGGTCCCTGCCAATTCGGCGCAAACTTCCCTTTTGCCTCTGCCCAATGTGGTAAGATACGCCTCAATACCAGTTGTCCGACTTCAAACTTTCGAGGTCGTACCTTCTTATTATATGCTTTGGCCATTCTTCGCTGATACAACTGCCCATGGCAGACTGCGGCCAATCTCTTCTCATCAATCAAATTCAACTGTTCTAACCGGGCTTTTACCCATTCATTGTCATCTATCTCAGATTCGGCTATAATTCGCAATGACGGTATTTCTATTTCTGCGGGTATAACAGCCTCTGTTCCATACACCAGTGTATAAGGTGTGGTTCCGATAGAAGTACGTGCCGTCGTGCGGTAACCCATGAGAGCAAAGGGTAACTTTTCATGCCATTGCCTGGATCCCTCCACCATTTTTCGGAGAATCTTCTTGATGTTCTTATTTGCCGCTTCTACTGCACCATTCGCCTTTGGCCTGTAGGGTATGGAATTGCGGTGTTTGATCTTAAACTTTTCACAAACTTCCGCCATGAGATGACTGTTTAAATTGGCTCCATTGTCTGTGATAATCACCTTGGGGATTCCAAATCGGCATATAATATTTTCATGCACAAAATCCACTACCGCTTTCTTCGTCACCGCCTTGAATGTCTTAGCTTCGACCCATTTGGTGAAATAATCAATTGCAACTAGAATGAACCTGTGCCCATTAGAAGCGGCTGGATCTATTGGGCCGATGACATCCATGCCCCAAGCAACAAAGGGCCAAGGTGCTGACATTGTGTGCAACTCATAAGGCGGGGAGTGGATCAGATCCCCATGTACCTGGCATTGATGGCATTTCTTTACATATCTGATACAATCACGCTCCATCGTGAGCCAGTAGTACCCAGCTCTCAAGATCTTCTTTGCTAAAACATACCCGCTCATGTGGGGTCCGCATACTCCAGCATGTACTTCAATCATGATTTCATCTGCTTGTTGTGCATCCACACACCGCAATAAACCCGGATCTGGTGTTCTTTTGTATACCACTCCTCCACTGAGGAAAAATCCATTGGCTAGACGCCTGATGGCTCTCTTCTGGTCTCCAGTGGCTTGCTCCGGGTATTTGCCAGCTTTCAAGTATTCTCTAATATCATGATACCACGACTCTCCATCCGACTCTTCTTCCACAGCGAAGCAATAAGCATCTGATCTCGGACTTGGATCTGGAGTGGATCTATATATGTCTTGTCCGGATGATGCAACATAGAGGACAATGTGGCCAAAGCATCTGCAATCTCATTGTGCATTCTTGGGATGTGCTTGAACTCTATAGACCGGAATCTTTGAGACAACTCGTGCAAACAATACCGATATGGTATCAATTTCAAATCTCGTGTCTCCCATTCCCCTTGAATTTGGTGTACCAAGAGATCCGAGTCACCCATGACCAAAATCTCTTGAATACCCATGTCAATTGCCATCCTTAATCCCAAGATGCACGCCTCATATTCGGCCATATTGTTGGTACAGAAAAATCGAAGCTGAGCCGTGACGGGATAGTGTTGACCCGTACCTGAAATGAGTACCGCTCCGATACCAACGCCCTTGCTGTTGACGGCTCCGTCGATGTACATTTTCCATCCTGGTCTCTCGTCTTGCTCCATCTCCTCGACAAGCATTGCCTCTTCATCCGGAAAGTATGTTTTCAATGGCTCATATTCATCATCCACCGGATTCTCGGCTAAGTGGTCCGCAATAGCTTGTGCTTTCATTGCCGTACGAGTTACATAGACAATGTCGAATTCTGTGAGCAGAATCTGCCATTTGGCCAGTCTTCCCGTAGGCATAGGCTTCTGAAATATATACTTGAGAGGATCCAGTCGTGATATCAAGTACGTGGTGTATGCTGACAAATAATGCTTTAGCTTCCTGAGCCACCCAAATCAATGCACAACAAGTTCTTTCCAGTTGGGTATACTTCACCTCGTAGGATGTAAACTTTTTGCTGAGGTAGTAGATGGCTTGTTCTTTCTTGCCTGTCTCATCATGTTGACCCAATACACAACCGAAAGAGTTATCTAGCACCGTCAGATACAAAATCAAAGGTCGCCCTGGTTCTGGAGGTACTAACACCGGAGGATTGGCCAGATATTCCTTGATCTTGTCAAAGGCTTCCTGACATTCGTCGGTCCATTTCACTGCTGCATCTTTCTTCAATAACTTGAAGACCGGCTCGCATGTTGATGTCAATTGAGCAATGAACCGACTAATGTAATTCAACCTTCCTAATAAGCTCATGACCTCCTTTTTGTTCTTCGGCGGAGGTAGACTTTGAATAGCCTTGATCTTTGATGGATCCAGTTCAATACCTCGCCGACTCACAATAAACCCCGGTAGTTTTCCTGAAGGTACTCCAAAAGCACACTTCGCCGGATTGAGCTTTAGATTGTATCTCCGGAGTCTTTGGAAAAACTTCCTCAAATCTTTCACATGATCAGGTTGTTTTCTGGACTTTATGATGACATCGTCCACATATACTTCAATTTCTCGATGCATCATATCATGAAACATTGTGGTCATTGCCCTCATGTAAGTTGCTCCGGCATTCTTCAATCCAAACGGCATTACTCTATAACAGTATGTTCCCCAAGGTGTAATGAAGGCAGTTTTCTCAGCATCTTCTTCGTCCATCAGGATCTGGTGATAACCTGCATAACAGTCCACAAACGAACCGATCTCATGCTTGGCGCAATTGTCGATCAATATGTGGATGTTTGGCAATGGGAAGTCATCCTTCGGACTGGCTTTGTTTAGGTCTCTATAGTCTACACACACTCTGGTTTTGCCATCTTTCTTTGGGACCGGCACAACATTTGCCAACCAGGTGGGGTATTTGGTAACTCTTATGACCTTTGCCTCAAACTGCTTATTCACCTCTTCTTTTATCTTCACGCTAATGTCCGTTTTGAATTTCCTCAGCTTTTGTTTTACTGGCCGGCATTCCGAGTAGATAGGCAACTTGTGTACCACCAAATCTGTGCTAAGCCCGGGCATGTCATCATAGGACCAGGCAAAGATGTCCTTAAATTCATGTAACAACCTTATCAATTCATCCCTGAGGGGTGCCTCCAAATGCACACTAATCTTTGTTTCTCGGACATCATCTTCGCTCCCCAAATTTACAGATTCCGTATCACTCAGATTCGGTTTGGGTTTTTCCTCGTATTGTTTCATGTCCTTACTTATTTCCTCTAGGGCTTCCTCATCCTCACATTCCATTTCACTATCTTCCTCGATTTCTTGTATAGTAACGTGATTGTCAGAACTGGGTCTAGAATCCTTCACGCATGACATGGCATTGGAATCAACACATGCAAAACTGTACAAAAAGAAAAATAAAGAAAAATAAGGCAAAAGTGAAGAAAATGGGAAACTGCATTTCATTGATAAAAGAAACGAACAATGTTCGGGATATATGGTGATTTTCTTTTTATGAGGGGAAGGGGAAAACAACTTTCGGGAAAGCAATGATAAAATTTTGAGCTAACTACCAAGACTCCTTCCTGATAAGGAAAGGAGTAGCTTCCCAATTGTTCAATGTGATTCCAGGTCCTACAAATTGCACGTCCATTCTGCTCGTGCCTTCCCCTGTTTCAATCGTATTCACCTCCCAAAACATTTTCTCAAAACCAAGCATTTCCTCATCAAGTTGGATTTCAATGCACTTTGTTGCAGCAGATGGTTGATATTTTGTACCAGGCTTGATGAAGGTGTCGGATAATTTGGGTATGGGTTTGGGCAAGGTCCAGTGCTTTTTGGCTTTAGAGGCTCTTTGGATGTCGGCGAAGGTGGGTTTGAACCCTAAGCCGAATGTACCTTTATTCTCCGGAAGCTGAACTGGTTGAATGACTCCCTGCAGTGTTTTGCCTAATCCCCTCCCGGTGCAAATCCGTTTCTCAGCATTTCTCTGGCCACCATCACAGTAGTTGGTGCCATCATAGGGGTTGGTAACTTTTCTCCTTCAGCAACTCTATTCACCGCAACAGCATCCGTCACTTGGTAGACCCAAGGACCTCTATCACCATTAGTATCATCAAAAGGTGCTACCACATTACAAGCATTTTCCTCCCCGTGTACAACAATCTCTTGCTGTTCCCATTCAAACTTGACCATCTGGTGTAGAGAAGATGGTACTGCCTTAGCTGCATGAATCCAGGGTCGACCTAACAGCAAGTTATACGATACGGCAATATCGAGCACCTGGAACTCCATCGTAAAATCAACGGGACCGATGGTCACTTCCAAAATAATATCTCCTAACGTGTTCTTACCTCCGCCGTCAAACCCTCTCACATTGATACTGTTTCTCCGGATTCTGTCCGGGCTAATGTTCAGCTTCCCTAAAGTTGACAACGGGCAAATGTTCGCGCTCGATCCATTGTCAATCAATACCCTGGTCACGACTGACTCTTCACTCTTTACTGTAAGGTACAATGCTTTATTGTGTTCAGTTCCCTCCACCGGCAGCTCCCTATCAGAGAAGGTGATTCTATTAGACTCGAAAATTTTGCTGGTAATCTTCTCCAAGTGACACACTGAAATCTTCTCCGAACATGAGCCTCATTTAGAATCTTCATAAGAGCCTTCCGGTGCTCTTCTGAATGTATCAACAAAGATAGCAAAGAAATTTGGGCCGGGGTCTTTCTTAACTGCTCAACCACTGAGTACTCTTGTGACTTCATTTTCTTAAGAAATTCTTCTGCTTCCTCCTCCGACACCGGCTTCTTCAATTGACTTTCTCTTACCGTCTTCATCTTTCTCAGTTCCTCTGGAGCAAAACACCTTCCGGATCGGGTGAGTCCATGCGTTTCGTTAATTTCACCAGAAATCTCTTTTCCCTTGTAAACTACTGCTACCTTGTTATAGTTCCAAGGCACAGTCTTTGTATTCACCACTGGCATTTGCACTACTGGTTTTATGATTACTGGCTCTGCACTTGCTCCTTTCACAGTCACGATCGTCTTTGCACCTGGAACTACCACCTTTAAACCTCCCACCACTACTGGCTTTGGTTTCCCAACAATCGCTTTCTCCTTCACAACTTCCTTTTCTAACTTGTCACTCGACTTTATCATCATGACGGCCTGAGATGGTTTTTGATTGCCATCACCCTGTACCAATTCTATCATATGCGTTTCGTGGTGATTTGGCAATGGATTCTGGGTAATGTTTGGGGCTTCGGGAGCCTGTACTTCAATTCTCCTCTCATCGATAAGATCTTGAATGGCATTCTTTAATTGCCAACACTTTTCAGTATCGTGGCCCAATGTTCCCGAACAATATTCACATCTGACAGAAGAATCAAGATTTTTCGGGGGTGGGTTTGGAACTTTTGGTGCAACTGGTCTTAACATCCCCAACTCTTTCAACCTGTGGTAAAGACTGGTATATGACTCTCCGAGAGGAGTGAATGTTTTCTTGCTTTGTTTCTCCAATCAGCGTCCGGCCTGGGTCTATTCTGGTTTCGGTAAGGTTTAGGGGTTGGGTATGTGTTTTGGGTGTGGTACACATTGTGTGGTGCTTGAGCTCTCCACACATGGGGTGGTGGTGGTGGGTAGGTTTGTGCTTGTGGGTGGTGGTAATGTGGGACAGTTGGTGGGTATGGTGATGGCGGTGGGTTATATGGGCTTGGTGTGTTGTAGGGGTTTGGCGGGTAAGATGGTGGTGGTGGATTATATGGAGTTGCTGGGCTTGGTGGGTGTTGGCGGTAGGGTCTTGGTGGGTTATAATGTGGGTTGCGACTCCATGACCTACTTTCAACGGTTGCTACTTCTTCTTTCTTCTTCTTTCCCATCACTCCCCCGTTTCCACTCTGTATAGCTTGATTAGTGGCCTTGATAGCCGAAAAACTCATAATTTTGTTTGTCTTCAAACCTTCTTCTACAAAACTCCCCATTTTCACAACTTCATTAAAACTCTTTCCAATTGCTGACACTAGATGGCCGTAGTATGTTGGCTCCAAAGCTTGCAGAAAACAATCCACCATCTCTCCTTCTTTCATCGGTGGATCCACTCTAGCGGCCTGTTCCCTCCATCTAAAACCGTATTCTCTAAAGCTCTCTCCTGGCTTTTTCTCCATCTTGGTAAGGGATAACCTGTCGGGTATGATCTCCAAATTGTACTGAAAGTGACTAGCGAAAGCTTGCGCTAAGTCATCCCAAACGAACCATCTTGTATGGTCCTGTCGGGTATACCATTCCAGAGCTGATCCACTCAAACTTTGGCTGAAATACGCCATCAACAATTCATCTCTACCTCCCGCGCCTCTCATCTTGCTACAGTATCCTCTGAGATGAGCTACCGGATCCCCGTGTCCGTTGTACATGTCGAACTTTGGCAACTTGAATCCCGCAGGAAGCTGCACCTTAGGGAACAAACACAGGTCTTTGTAGGCTACACTTACTTGCCCTCCCAGTCCTTGCATATTGCGGAAAGCATTCTCAAGACTTTTCACTTTCCGAGCCATCTCTTCCTGCCCGGCACCTGCTTCCATTATCGGAGCATGAGACTCGTGTTGTCTGAAAGTAGGCTCCGGAGGGTAGTAGTGAGGATCCTGGATATGAAACATCGGTTCACTAGAGGATTTATGGATAACAGCGGGCGGAGGTGCCACATATACATGAGCGACTTGTGGTATCTGAGGTGGTGCCTGCTTGGCTGGAGGTGGTGGTATTTGGGAGGTGGAAGCATAGTAGTGAGGGTAGTCGGGGTAGGTGGAGGATGAGTTCATTGTCGGTGGCTATGGGTTAGGATTGGAGGGAGGGACATATGCAGGGTTAGCAGGGTAGGCTGGTAATGGTTGACCTCTTGACCAAGCCTGGTACATTTCGGCCATCTGCTGTCTTAACTTGTACATTTCTTCTTTCATCCCTGCCACATCCACGATCTCTTCTTCCTGAGCAGGGTCTACAATGGTTGCCTCGATCTCTTGGGACACAGCCTTTGTCATCTTTTTGTACCTGGTGTTGTATGGGTGGGTAGCCAGTATGCCAGTTGCCTAGAAAATCTGGACTCACAAACATCAACACTCGTTAGTTGTTAGCGCATAAATAAGATGCAACGACTTTAAAAGCAAATACATTTCTCGAGTCGTTATGCATCATCCCGACCGCTGCTCACTTCAATCATCTTTTTCTTTTTCCGCTCTTTTGTTTTCTTTCTTTCTTTTCTTCTTTTCTTTTCTTTTCTCTATTGCTTTTTCTATTTTCTTGCTTTTTCCTCTTTTTTTTTCTTTTCTTGCTTTTTCTTTTCTCTCTTTTTCCTTGTCGTTTTCATAATTACGTCCCTATTTATTTGCTTAGCGGATACAAAGAAATGACATAAAGCAAAAGAATTGGCAACAACACTTGTTTTCTCATTGATAATTCAAAACATTGATTACAAAGTGATGTTTTTTTTTTTTTTTTTTTTTAAAAAGAAAAATAAAAGATGATGCATGACCTAAGAGTACATTAATGCACCTAGTGCCCGCGAGGCATCGTTCGGCCTTGCCGCGGGCCTATATGCTAAACCCCTTTGAAGCCTATCCAGGTCGGCCATGACTTGTCGTACAAAAAACTTCACTGCAGATACAAAAGTCCTCCGAGACATATCTTCACAAAGCTGAGTCTTCCTGGTGATGTATTGGGCGATGCGAACAATCTTTTCTCCGATGACCCCTTTTTCTTGCAATAGCCGACTTATTTGTTGCGTGCGAGCATCCAAGGTGTGTTGGTTGTCCTTTCGCACTTGTTGCAGCTCCAATTCTAATCTAGCCATAGTCGTGTAGCAGTGTTCTCTTTCTTCTTCAAGATCTTTGATGATCTTGTCACTTTTGACTGTCGCTGAGATCATTTTCTTTCTAAGCCGAGCTATTTCAACATCATGCTTGCCTTGTAGCTGCCGGACCAACTTGGCTCTTTCCTCGGCGTCTTTGTCCATTTGCTTCCGAGCCTTGACTAACTCTTTTTCAGCTACGTCCAAATCAAAGCTATAGTCATTTACTTTCCGCCGGAGAATCTCAATTAACTTTTCATCCCGGGCTGAACGAACTGGGGTCTCGGATGCAATTTTCATTTGAGCTATTTGAGCCTTCAACATATCATTTTCTTTTTTCAGCTGTTTCTTTTCCCCTTCATCGGATGCTGCTTGTAAGCCGCTTTCGAAATGAAGATTTCTCAGTTTATCTTCCAACAGACTGATTTTGGCTTTATATTCCTTTTCCTTGGCCGCCCATTTCAGATTTTCCTCGGATTGCTCTATCAGGTCTTGCAAGTGAGGTCTCTTTGAAAGACGTTCGTGTTCAACCCCTCGTCGGTACCATGTGGAGTACCCAGGTGATATCTCCCCCTTTGCTCTATTCGGCACACAAGTATCAATCTTCAAATTTTGGCACTCGTTCCAGATTTGCCGGATTTTTGCTTCCGGGAATTGCCCGTCCGGACCAATCTCCACAGCTTGCACACTGAGATCCCCATCTCTCGGAATAATCTGACACCGACCCAACTGTCGCAGGGCTCTGTATGGGGCATAAGGTTGTATACTCTTCAAACCCATGATCAAAAACGGTGATCCCTCCGTTGGCATGTATATTACCTCGTCAAGAGGTAACCAGTCATACGTCCAATCGATTTGACCGTCAGTTAGTGATCGAAGATACACAATCCAACCTTGGACTCTCTCTGGCAACTTTACTTCCTTTGTCCTCGTACTGAACTCTTCCAAACATGTTTGTTCGGCCGAACCATAGCTTGAGTACGAAGGATGGTGGCATAGATGCTCGATTAGCCAGATTTGCAAGATCAAGTTACACCCTTCGAAGAAGCTAGCCCCTGCTTTGCACGCAGTCAGAGCACGGTAGATGTCCGCCACAATCATTGGGGCCAGAGTACAGTTTTCTTGTACTATCAGTGTAGTAGCTACCCCGGCGACTTTTATATTGATATGTCCATCTTTCCTCGGGAATACAACAACTCCGAGAAATGCCACCAAAAATGCGAACCTCCGGTGTTCTTCCCATTTCGCTCGGTTGGACTTACAGCATAATTTGTTGGTAGGATCATTGAAACCCCCAACGTGTCCAAACCTATTGTAGATGAAGCTTAAAGAACAAAACCCGTTGGCCAGATCTTCATTATGAACATTCCGGGCAATTTTCAAAGAGTCGAGGAAGCGATGTACTGTCACCGTCCTCGGAGATAACCGGGTATTTTCCTTTCAGCGGAACCTCGGTCTTCCCAATGTAAAAGGCAATCTCCTCCAAAGTTGGGGTAAGTTCAAAATCCGGGAAATGAAATACGTTGTGTGCCGAATCCCAAAACGTGACCAACGCTCTAACCACATCACCTCGAGGAACCATGTCTAGTAACCCCGTAAGGCCTTTTAAGTACTTTTTGACCCAGTCTTGACCATCGGATCCCATGTCCCGCCACCATAATCTCAGCTCCAAAGGGATTTTATTTAGGGAAAAGTGTTCATTCATCATCG
Organism: Nicotiana noctiflora; assembly: GCA_032618575.1. NCBI lineage: Eukaryota > Viridiplantae > Streptophyta > Magnoliopsida > Solanales > Solanaceae > Nicotiana > Nicotiana noctiflora. Next base: position 187,041 of record JASVEL010014163.1, read on the forward strand.
TGCTCGTCCTGCACATTTATTAAGGTGATTTTATTTAGAAGAAAGAAAAAAAATCTTTTTTAATGCAAGTTTTCAATTTTTGAATGAAAGGAAAAAAAAATGATTTTCGAAGTGGCCATTTTTGCAAGAACAGCCTTCCGTCGTCCTTTTGGAACATTCGGCCATTTCCAAAAATAGCAATCACCTCGATTATTTGAAAAGAAAATCTTTTTGGTCTTTTCTAAAAGTGTGGTTGGACCCGTTTAAGGGTTGCCTACGTATCCCACCTAATGGCGAGAATCAAACCTGCGTAGTTCGGTCAGATTATTTGACCAATTATTTCAACAAAAAGTGTTCTACCTATTTTTTCAAATTTTCAAATTTTCCATGTACCTATCATTATTTTCCTCTCAACAATTTTTCCAATCTCGGGATTTTCGCCGGTCCGCATAACGATCAAGGACAATAAAATGCAACACATAGCATGCTCGGTCTTTTCAATACCGGGTCACCTGTCCTAGACGGACCCAACCCCTGTGTTGAGTCCCCTAAGTCAAATATGATGCAAATAATCGTCCTAGACCTATGTTCAAAATCTTACGGTTTCATAGATTGCTAGACCGTGTACCCGAGCGGACAACTCGAATCGAGGAGGGGGCTACGTACCGGTGACCCGCGGAGTCAATCGGCTTTGTAACTTATCCGGCCTCTGTTTTCTTAATTTAAGGTGACATTTAACAGAAAGGGGAGTCTCAACCAGTAAGCACATCCCCGGGGGAGAAGAGAGAAGGGTTTTCGGCACAGTTGTATATATAGTCCACATAATATCAAGGAGATAAAGCACATAGCATGTTATTCAAATCACATAATGAAGTCAAATAAAAACGCGAACGGCAGTTCTAAGGAGCTCGAGTTCTTAAACCCTGAAACCGAAGTTCAGGGTTGGATCCCCAGCAGAGTCGCCAGAGCTGTCACACCTCCCTTTTTTACTACCCCAACACACTTAAAAGGTGTATAAATACACTTGTAGGGTATACCCCGACGCTCAATTACCCGAAACGGATAAAATAACGTAAGGGAAGGAGTTTTTCCAATTTAAGGACAATCGGTTCGGGATTTTATTAGAGATTAATCAGAGTCGCCACTTGGGAATGACAATGGTGTCCCAAGTCACCGGTTAATCCTGAATCCGAGGAATTTTGACTCTTATAAATGTCTGCGAAGCAGAGATCCGGATAAGGAACTCTGTTAACCCGGGAGAAGGTGTTAGGCACTCCCGGATTCCGTGGTTTTAGCACGGTCGCTCCACTGTCATTCTTGACTTTTGTTTGACTCAATTATAAGTTTTAACAACATAATGTGCTTTTACGTTAAATATTATTATTTTTTAGGAATTTGCGACATTGCGGAAACACGCCTCGAGTCATACCGCAACCAGTGCGCCTATGACTTTTGGTGTATTTTGGCTTTGCCGAGATTTGGATTTGAGTCGCACCAAGTGCACACTCGTTTATAGGAAGGTATATTAAAATCGTGCCTTAAGATAGTCTATATCGGCTTTTAACTTTGGGAGAGGCTATGGAATTCGCTATTAGCCTCTCCGATTCTACTGTGTTATCCTATTACTAAATGGGGGCCCCGGTGTTATTCGGGCGAGGCTCGTCCCAATTTAATTTATTAAGTCTCTACCTTAAGAGGTGTATACTATATTTTTCTATTTGTGTTCTTCCCTTAATCGTTATTATTAATTCTAAGCATTCCAGACCCATCGAATTGTTTATTGGGGCCTGGATTTCTTCTTTACTTAAATACTTCCGCAATGGGCCAGCCCGGGTCTTGAAACCCAAACTGTCTTCAAGTCTTCATTTGATGGATCATTCAGTTTCATATGACTATTCAGGCCCACGTTACACATAGGGCCCAAACCAAATTGCAATAACAAAAGATATAACATAGAATTCATAATGGAACAAGTACTCAGACGAAATCGAACCAATTTTATTTATTACCAAAGAAATCAGTATACAAAGAAAGCTTAAACAATGGCTATCACTATATGCTCATAGATAGAAATCCAGATTGATTATTTGCTAAAAGGAACATTCTAGGACACCGTCCTCTTTGCCTAAGGGATTAAGTTAACAGAAGATGATTCCATTAATTAATTAAAATGTCAAAAGAGAACAGACGATTAGGAGCAGATGCTAATTATATTGCTAATCTTATTGTGAGCTATACCCTTCATCACCAATCCATTCATCCTAATGGAATTACTTCTCATTCAAATTCGAACTTTGAGACTAGTTAAGGGAACAGGTTAGCTAGGTGAATTTATTATTTTAAAGCATGCAAGTGAATTGATCGAATCTGATTTCAACGTGATTCCTATTTAACTAAATGATGGGTGATCTACGACTATACTACCATTACACTACTGATTTCCTCATGAATTTCATTACCAGATTGTTAATCTTGCAGGTATTATTAATTAACTTATATTTTAGAGCCTTTACCTAATTAATACTATGTGATATGCTATCTACATGATACTACTACTATGCTACTGCTACTAACTATTACATCTCTTGTGTTTCTGTTTTCAGCTACTACATACTACTACAATTAAGCTACTAATTCAATAATACAAAATGACAGAATAAATTAAAGCAAGAACTTCATTTCCATGTTTCAGCAATTACATCTTCAATGGAACAGGGTATGTACCTGATTCAGCAAAAGGAACCAATGAGTTCTAGGGGGACTAAGCAGATAAGTAACAGCAAGACTCGAACAATGAATGCAACAGTAGAGTGACGATCCAAATGCGTAGAACAACACAGCAACACAGCAACAGCAAACGAACAGTAATCCAAAGCAGATAACCTAGAGAAATTCGATAGAAAATCGAAAAATCCTACTGTTGTATTGCTAATTCTAATCTCCCAAAGTTTTGTATAAAAACAGCCTAGATATATTTTCAGATTGCTTCAGTTGGAACCCAGATATATTTCTTATATTACTCCAATTGGAACCCCCTTTCAGCCCCTTTTTAAGAGGTATTTATAGTTATTTTTAGGGCTGAAGACTTGGGGAGGAAGTATGAGATTAATCCCACTTCTCTCCCTCCTAAATTTATCAATTCTACACTTAAGCCCCCATTTCAGTTACCAGAAATCCTTCCAGCATGTACTGGAAGGTTCTAAAGATTCCTTTTTATGGGTTTTTACCAATGTATCCCTAAGGGTTTGAGATTTTTACAGATTTCCCATTTTTAGGAGACCATTATACCCTTAAATCTCTGCAAAATTGCAGAAATCAGGGGTATGAATGACTCCATTACCCTTTTAAGTTCTAACTATTTACTAGAATACTATTTCAAGTTCTAATTGTGCCCCTAAGGGCATTGCTTATTTACACAACTTACCTAGGTTAAATCTCAGCATTTTTGCACCTATTTAACTAATAGCCAGCCCTGGCATTAGTATTTAAGGGCTGGCCAGTTCTATTTTTAAGAAACTATTTCAATTTTAGCCACTTTTAATTAATTCCAGTTAATTAAGACTAAGTTATTACAAATTTAAGCTAATTGCAGGCATAGCCTGCTTTGTTATTGAAGCAACTCTTTAAAATCTAGCCAGTCTCAAGTTGAGACTTAGCTTGGGCTATTAAAGCCAAATACTGAACATTTGGGCCCAAAACCATTTGCAGGTTTGGCCATTTTATGCTCGGGGCTCTAAAGAGAGCCTGGGCTAGTCTGCATTTGCAGACATAGCCCCTTTTGCACAACCAGCCACTTTTAAAGTGGGCTGTGTGTTAGGGCCTTATAGAATAGGTCAACCCTTTGCAAGGTTGACCATTCTTAGACCAATTATTTAATTAACAGCCTATTTTTGTTCATTTTCAGCTAATTCCTATTTAAAACTAACTAATTAATGAGACCTAGCACTAGCAGCTATAGCCAATTCACCTAAGCATGAAAGCATTAACAGTGTTCAACTAACATGGAACTATTGCAGTTTTAGCCATTTCAAAATGTAATTGCACCCATAACCATATGAAACCTAACAGTGTTTATCAACTAATTAAAATTCCGGAAAGGGGTTTGATAATGTTGAATCTCAACTAATCAACTCACATTGTTCAGGTTCATATAGCAAAGATATCAATTAATCATTGAACAGAACTAATTAGAAACAGCTTATGTTAAATGACTCACTGAAAGACTCCAACATACTCAAGATTCATGGGCATATGGACACTAAATTCTCACAAAACAGTCCAGAAGAAATGAAGCATGACTTATATCATTCATGAGAACCAACTACTAGCCCTAGGACCAAACTAATTCATGTAAAGAAGATAGAACAGTATGGACATTTGAACTAGTAGGAGAGACTCTAATTAGGGTAAAACAACTAAGCTAATCATGAAGGGAAGCACAAGAGATATCTAATTTCACAGATGAAATGTTGCAAGCTAAACAAGAGAACTCTAGCTATAACCAAGAGTGAGGGACACACAAGGAAGAACAGTCAGGACATCAACTTAAAAGATGAAAAGAAAATAAGAGTTAAGCATGCATGACAGTAGAAGAAAAGTTAACTAGACTATGAAAGCTAAACAAATCAAGGACTATAATGGAATCAAGGTAACTCTTTTGACTCAATCAGAAACATAACATGACTTGAAACAAACAAAGCAACAGAACATCATGAGGAAAAATGAGATGGAAAGGAAACCTAGTTCTATCATAGATCTTTCAAGCTAAAGCCACAAGAGCAGTCAGAACAAATCCAAAACTATATGATTTAGTAAAAGTGAAGACAAGAAAAGAGTCAGAAGTGACTTAGGCTTTAAGCAAACAGAACAAATAAGAAACAAAGACCAACAGTCATGCTTTTGTAGTAAACAGAAACCAGCAGCTAAAATGACCAAGAAAAGGTGAAATCTCTAAACTTAGAGCAACGAAACATGAGATTAAAACAACAAACAGAATCTTATCACTAACATGCTCGAAAGAACAGATTAAGAAACCCTATGACTAAATATCAGAGACACAAACAAGAGATGTGAAACATGCGAAGACAAACATAACAAGAAAAGAACTAATGATAAGCAAAGATAGAAAAACCCTAAAACTAGCATGTGAAACAACTAATCAGTATAGCAGAGATAACAATTAACAAAGTAAAGCAACAAAAGAAATATGAACTACAGAACCATGGGGAACATAATCAAACAGCAACAAATCACGGACGCAAACTAAAATCAGAAAAGACATAGAAGACATGCAAAACACGAAAAATCAAACAAACAAAACAAATAACAGACAGAGGGAAGGGACTTAGCTTAGCGGGGCCTGTCCCCCGAGCTTCCTATTCCCTTCACTCTTCTCACCCTCTCTCGAACTCTCTCTGACTCCTTTTATTCTCTTTTCTTGTTTTCTTTTTCTTTATTTCTTTTCTGTCTGATCTTCTTGTTAAGCTTCAAGACGAAGCCTTTAAGGCTTTTTGGTTGCAGAGGGGTGTTTGGGAAGGGTAAAAGATGTGGTCTTGATTGGGGTTGAATTTTGGGGTCGCCGGAGTTAGGTTTCCGGCGACGCTCTTTTGGATATTCGAGACGTTTGAAGAAGATTCGAGGGGTGTGGCTAGTATGGTTGGACAGATCGTGGAACGGGGGTTCTTTTGGCATTGGTTTGAAGTAGTTCCTCGTTGTTTGGTGGTCACCGGCGTAGATTCCGGTGACCGGGATTTATGAAGAACAGGGTGTTTTTTCTGGGTTTTGGGGGTGTTATGAGGTGAAGAAGAAGTAGAAGAAGAGAGGAGAGGTAAAGGGGAGCCGACGACCACCGTGGAAGGTGGTGGCCGCCATGGCCGTTTAGGGTTGCTGGATGAAGACGATGGTGAAGATGAAGAGAATCAGGGGCGGCCGTCTTTAGGGTTAATGTAAAATGGCAAATTTCATCGGACCAAAGCCTTATATAGCCAAGGCATCCGAGATAATCTGAGCCGTCCAATTGATGGAGATCAACGGCTCACACGCACGTTACTAAAACGGCGTCGTTTGATTGCTTATGAGACTAAGGTCTTTAGCCGTTAGATCACCTTGAATGAACGGCTGAGATCAAATCTCAGCATTAATCAACCCCCTTATAATTCAACTATTATTCTCAGCCGTTGATTTGAGGAGACGAACGGCTGAGATCACCTCTGCTCAAAACCAATGGACCGGGTCTGTTTGGGCTTAAGTGCTTGGGCCTCCAAATTCAATTCAAATTGGCCCATACTCATTACCCACAAACTAATTTTTGTAATTTTCTGATTTTATTATTTTTTATGTGTTTTCTTTTATACTTTTTTTTTCTTTTTCTTTTATGGAAAAATATAAAACCTAATTTCCTACCTACTCTAATTATTTAGTGTTTTTGGCAATTTTCTACTATTTTTCCTAATTTCTACTACTTAACACTATTTTTGCCATTTTTCTTAAAATCTAACTAATTACATAGCCTATTAATTTCCTAGCCTATATTTTTGATTTTTCTTTTAATTTCTACTTATTCAAACTCAAAAGTATAGCTAATTCCAAACAAAGCAAGTAATTGCACTCAGAAAATATTTTAATTTAATTTTGGAATTGTTTGCTCGGTGCAAAAATCATGTGCTCACACTAATATGTAACAGAGAGTTACTCGAGACCTCAAATCACACATAACAACATCAAAATCAGGAAGCACACATCTATTCAAGCTTAATGAACTATTTCAAAATTTGAAATTTCAAACTTACACTGAACACGTCTAAACAACTCAGAATCACCTCAAATTTTGCACGCAAGGTTCAACTGATATAATGAACCTACTCCAACTCCTGGAACAAAAATTCGAACCCAATAACATTGAAGTCAAATAACCATCAAATTGTCAACTTTCATCAAATATAACCAAAACCTTCTAGAAATATCCAAATACCAACCGGGACTTCCGCTCGAGTCCAAAATCACCATGACCTAAAAGAACCATAAAAAATGCAACGAGGTTAAATACACAAAAGTCAAATACGATTAACTCTTCCAACTTAAAGCTTCTAAAATAAGAATCATTATTTCAAATAAATCTCGAACCACTCAAAAACTAAAATCGATAATACACACAAGTCATAATGCACCATATGAAGCTACTCATGACCTCAAACCACTAAATTGAATGAAAAAGCTCAAAATGATCGATCAAGTATTTACATTGACGAAACCAACAAATTTTTCTACCTTTTAAAAGACCAAAGCACAATCATGTATAGAGAGGAGCTAGAGACTGTGATGACCCAAAAGGTCATATTTTATTTTAGAATCTGTTTCCAAGTTCTGAGGCCTTGAAAAACTCCTTTTATCTCTCCTCGATTTGCATGCGCAATCCAGGCACGATACCGGAAAGCTTTTGTATGAAAATTTTGAGAATATGGAATTTATCCTTACAAATTGATTAAAGTTGACTTCGGTCAATATTTTTGGTAAACGAACCCGATCCCATAGGGTCCACTGTAAAATATAGGACTTGGGAGTATGCCTGAAATCAAATTCCGAGGTCCTTAGCCTGAGAAAATAATTTTTAAAGAAAATTATTTGTTGGAAAATATAAAGACATTTGGAAACGAAATGGCGTGTGTTTTGATGGTATGTGACCCGTATTTTGGTTCTAAAGCCCGTACATATTTAAAATAATAATTAAGTCGAATCTCGAAATTTGGTACGAATCAGAGTTTATTTGGTATAAACCGGACCTTTAGTTGATAAAATGAAAATTTTAAAGTTCTTGAAGAATTTCATGAATTTGAGGTTAAATTCGTAGTTGTTGATGTTATTTTGATGATGTGATCGCACGAGCAAGTCCGTACAATATTTTTAGACTTGCGTGTATATTTGATTTTGAGCCTCGAGGGCTCGAGTGAGTTAGGCTACAGGGTGATTTGGACTTAGGATAATGCAGTTGTGCATCTGGTATTTTTGCACAGGCCTCTGATCTCACAATTGTGAGATCGGGCTTCGCAATTGCAAAGTGGTCAGGCCTGGGAAATGCGACCCCTATGTCGCAAATACGAACCAGGCCTGGACAGGCCCTCATTGCAAATACGAATTATGGGTTGGAAAATTCGAAGGGTTCGCAATTGCGAACCCCTGATCGCAATTGTGATAACTTCACCTATTAAGTTGGATTTTACATTATTTTATAACTTTCTCAAACCCTAAATATCCTTAGGCTGTTTTTCAAAGGCTCAAACTTCTCCAAATCATAAGTAAGTAATTTCTAACTCATCTTCTTCATTCTAATCCGCCTTTTTACATAATTTCACTTCAAAATCTAGGGTTTTTCATGAGAAATAGGGTGTTTTTGGGTAGAAGTTACGATTTTCGAATTTTGGGGATTTGAACCTCAAATTGAGGTCCGATTTCAAAACTAATTATATATTTGAGTTCGTGGGTGAATGTGTGATCGGATTTTGGTTCGAGCGTCGGGTTTGACCAAGCGAGCTCGGGGTCAATTTTTGACTTTTTGGGGAAAATATTGAAAAATCTATTTTCATGCATTGGAATTGGTTTATTTAGCATTTATTAATGTTATTAAGTGAATTATGACTAGATAAAAGTAGATTGGAAGTGGAACCGAGAGGTAAAACGGTAATTGAGGCTTGATTTTTATTCATGAAATTGAGGTAAGTGTTTGGTCTAACTTTAGATTGAGGAAATAAGAGCTGTGGTCTAAATTGGTTCTTGTTAGTGTTGAATGCGACGTATAGGCATAGCGACGAGTATCTATATGTTAGTGTAAACGATGCCCGTGAGTCTTATACCATAATTGTTGTGACTCTATTGTGTATTGTCCATGCTTAGTTTAATGATTATTAATGTTGAACTTGATTCATGATAATTTCTTGGTGAATGACCACTGTTGAGTATTGGCTCAAGTTGAGATTCATTTTGTAAAATAACTGTTGAAATGAGAATGGACAAAGCTGATTCCCTTGCAAGGATGTGATTGTTTATACTTTTGATTCCTTTGCTAGGACATATTTGTTCTATTATTTGGGTGAGGAAGAGTCTAAAGGACGAAGGGTTATGCCGTGCATGATATTGTAAGTGAGTGTTAATGCACGAAGGATGATGCCCTGCCGATATTATGAGTGTTAATGAACGAAGGGTGATGTCGTGCCATGATTTGAGTGTTAATGCACGAAGGGTGATGTCATGCCAATATTTTGAGAGTTAATGCACGAAGGGTAATGTCATACCATGATTATGTGGGGTAATGCACGAAGGGTGATGCCGTGGTATTTCTGTTAATTCATATAATGAGGACTAGAGTAAAATCATGAATGTTGATTTCTTGTTGATATAAATATGATGTTCATTATGCTTCACTATTGGTTTATTGTTAGAATTGATATCCCTAGCAACATGTCCCCTTCCCATCTTCACCTGTCATTTTCTGTTGTTACTGTTACTGTTTGTATCTGATTTAACTGCACATATATATGGTGGTCGCGTCCTAGCCTAGTCATTACTTCGACTTTACCAGTACATGAGTTGTAGTGATATTGCACTCTGCACTCTTTTGTGCAGATTTTGGTGCTGGGCCCAGTGAGTAGCTGAGGTAGATGTCTTCAATCGAGGAGACCAAGGTAGATTTGCTGGCGTCAGCAAAGCCTGAAGTCCCCTTCCATGTTTTAGTTTTCTGCAGTTTCTTTTCATTTCGAGAACATTATACTTTTCTTTCTAGACTAGTATTTGTAGAAATTCGTAGATGTTCATGTATTAGAGTATTTGCATTTTAATGACTCTTCCGCACTTTATATCTACTCAACTTAAGTTATTCATTGCATCTGTTTGGGTTAATTGTTAATGTGTTGAAATCATGGTAGTTGGATTGTCTAACTTTTACGAGTAGGTGCCATCACGACTCCTGGGGGTGAGAAATCCAGATTGTGACATATACCAATGTGTGAATTCAGTCAAAAACAACTTTGGTCCAAACTTTGCATTTATCTTAAGATATTTATTTAGTATGTATAAATTATTCAATTGTTGGAGAACTTAATTTCTCTCCGACTTTCCAATTGTGGAAGCACTTTCTCTTCAACCTTCAATTGTTGGAGAATTATTTCTCCAATTTTCTGATAGTTAAAGCATTTGTCTCCAACTTTCGTTGATGCAATTTATCACCAGCTCCACAATTGTTGATATATTTCTTTTACCCACTTTTCTTCAATTTTTACAGAAGAGTTTCTTCGTTTTATGCCATATTTTCAATCCTCTCTTTAATTTTTTTTATCATTCCCAGTAAGATTATTTGTCATGCATATATTATCGGTCCGAATTATATAATTATTGGCCAGATGGACAACATACTTTGGCTAGCACCGACTGCCGACAACGGAAGCAATTTGATTCTCTATCAAGATCGTAGAGGCTCCCATACTAATAGAAACAAAAATAATTCATTCAAGAATGATAGTTCTCTTCAAGTTTTCTACATTTTGCCACACATGAAAATTTCTAGCAATACCCTTATTTATAATAGTATGAAAATTATTATAACTAACATGAAAACTTATTCCTGTGTGAATTTGATAACAAATCTCACTTACCATGAATAAATAAACCAATAAATATAAAATCCTAAATAATTTAAGTTTCTCACTACAACTTTAAATTAGTTCTCTAACAATATAAATTACAGTAATTTAAAGGGACTAAAATTTTAAACCCATAAATTTTAAAACCGTGTCTAATCGTGTATCAAACCAATTTAATACTCAAAATTTTGATGTCGCCAATATAAATGTAAAGCATATCCCACACTTCAAAGCCTTTTCTTGTTTTTATTCAATAATGTGATTGTAAATATTAGTTACCACACCAGTATTTTTTATTCAATAATGTGATTGTAAATATTAGTTACCACACCAGTATATAGTAGTCATGCACCTCTTTTGTAAGACATTATTTCTAGCTATTCGGTAAATCACCAAAAGCTATTTTTCTATTATTCAGATTATTTTGATACTTCTAACATAAGTTGCATTTTTCCCTAAAGAATTAAGTGGGAAAAAACTAAAAACTTGTTCCTTCTGCCTTTCACGGTCAAGGTGAAGGGTTCTGTAGCATCCCCTCTCTCCCCATGTAGTGATTTATTTCTCACATAAAAAAAAATGGTTGATCAAGGATATATATGTTATTTCACAAAAATTAGATGTTTGTATTTTTTAAATGCAAAATATACATGGACCCCATATTCCTTTAGCTACGACCCTCCTTTAAATACATCTGCATGTGCTGATTATTCTCTTTGTGGAGTGTAAATGCTCATTTCCATTCTTTTTCTTATTTTGGAAAATTATTCATTTTATTTTATTCAAATAGAAGTTTTTATAGAGAAAATAAAATTAATTTTTAAATAATACAATAACAAAAATAAGTATCGATATTTACAAGATTTTCATATTTACCCATACTGTCTTAAAGCAATTTGAAAATAAAAATTAAATAATTTTCATCTATTCATACTATTTGAAGACGATTTCAAACTAAATAATTTTATATTCAAAAGTAATTTTAAAAAATATAACTTGTTAAACTCAAAAATTAATTAACTAAATAGCAACAAATAGTAATTTTAATAAAATTGCAATGTTGGACCCGTACACGGGCCTTTGCTCATCTAATTTTAAAAATAAGAGCTGTGGGGGTCTTTTATGATTTTTCAAGGTTAAAATATCATGGTTTAACCAGTTTTTACAGTGGTCAATGAAAAATAGCCAGCGTTTACCAAGTCAATAAAAAATAACCAGCGTTTATCATGTCAATAAAAAATAGCCACTATTTTGCTGCAACAGGAACCGATCTAGTATAATATATGGGTGTTCTGGCGCATTTGTGTACGAACTCCAGCATATTATGCTGGACCGGTATACTTTGCTAACTCCTGTAAAATTTGTGGGAGACTGGAGCACCAGTGCTCCAAACTCCAGTATATTATACTGGACAATTATACTTGCTGGAATTCTCATAAAAATTGCGGAGGTTCCAGCATAATTATGCTTGAACTCCCATAAAATTATGGAGTATTTAACTTTATAAGTAATATTTAAAACTGAAATGATGGATGTTATCTTTACCTAACGTGGATCATCCATGTAATGTGTATAAGCATGTGGTGAAAATAATTGTAAGGTTTGATCCTGCGTGGCCATACCGCTACTTTAATTTAATTTGCCACTCCATCTCCATGAAGCAATTTTTTCAATTTGCTCTACTTTGTATTAGCACAATTCTTTGTCTGCTTTTCATCTTGAAGTTATCAAGACGTGAGGTATTCTCTTATGATTACGTTCGAGGCTGTTTCAACTACCAGCAAGCTAGATAATATTTGTGAATGATTGTTTATGTCCATTCTTTTGTCAATTTTTTGATTAAAAAACGGTGATTTAATCATGTCAAATTTCACTAATAAAGGTAAGATATTTTTTTTAGACAACAATTTTTTATTAACAACCAAGCCAAACAGAGTTAACATACCAATCAATTATACTATATAGTATATACAATCACCAATTTAAAAATTGAGGCCGGTTTGTTTGAAGATAACGAAGAACAAGAAAAAATGAATATGGAGGCAACATTGTGTATTTTAACTTTTATTTAAAAATATTTATGCATTATTTATTGTGCCCTTTAGGGTATGGATATGGTGTATATGTTTTTACCCTAAAATTCGAATATCAATTAAATTTTTATTGTGGTTTTAAGGTTATCCAATACCAATTGATAAACAAGGAGTTAAAGGGATAAATTAGAGAATAAAACAAAATCAAACCAGTATACTAGCCAAATTTCGACCTCGACTAGTGGTAGTCTCGAGGTGTGAAAATAAGAATAGCAAATGGTAATGCAACTCTAATGAACAGTAAAGCGAAATAGCAAGAAAATAATGAATGTTATTCTTATCGGTGAACAATAATGTTTACAAATGAATGAGATCCCTCTTTATATAATAGAGGAGTTCTAAATAAGGTACACTTTTAATTATAATAGCAAATCATATTTGATAATTGATTAAACGCCGAAGATCAATCCATTCCGAAATCCACGCCACGATCTTCTATCTGTTACGGATATCTCGCTCTTTCTGTTACCGAACTATACCAGCATCATTTCTAAGTGTGCCGTCTTCTGACCTCGATTAGTGAGTCGACCCAGATCTTGGAAAGAAACTCCGATACGGGACTCGACGTCCTGGCCTTTCGATATGGTATATCTTTTTTGATCAAAGGATAAAATCGGGTAGCCCCGATTTCCACCATATACAATATGTTATGGGTGTTCGAACCCAACTCATCCGAACCCAAAATATTAAAAGCTTGAATCCAAAGAAAAATGTGGGTTTAGAAAAATATCGATGAACCATCAGAGATTGTGATGGGATGAATAAGATTTCAGTTTTAATTAGTTCGCGATTTAAGAATGACCAATTTCTAATAACAGATACTTTCAGTTCAATGAACTTTACGCAATACAAATATAAATCGAGCTCAAATTAAAGCGGTCACTGGACACGTACCGGGAATAAAGAAAAGAAATTAAAGGCTAATTGGAAAATACGAGAAGATGTGCAATTCCAAAGACATTTAGAGGTGGGAGCAGAGTGAGATTCCAACAAGGAAAACTGTGTCCGGCAAAAGAGAAAGATAACAAAGGTGGCCAACCACGTATTGCATGCCTCGTATCCCTCTTTCTCTCCATGGTATTGATTAGGAAAAAGAAATGGAACTTAATGCAACACACAATATGCCACAAACGTTTTGTCTCCTTTCAGTTTCTTTCGAGAAACTGAATCATCAAGGCGTGGTTACGTATTGACCTAATACGACGCAACCTCACACTACCTATTCACCCGTTTATCGATTCATTTCATATTCATGTTCATTGATTCGACTAATGCAAATCTGCTTCGAATCAGTTAATTAATAGGAATAAAGCACAATAGAGTTGAGGGTGGAGGGAGGGATGAATTCAAGTTGTATCAGATTGTGGTATGTTGAGATTAACAGTGATAATGTTAGCGGTGATAGCGGTGGTTTGTTTGTTTGTTGTTTATTTGTAGTTATAACTAACTTATACTATGCTAGAGTAAGAGTAACTAGAGTTAGCTTTACACTAACCACAATTAGCGTGCGCGCGCGCGCGCGCACACACACACACACATATATATATATATATATATATATATATATATATTTATTTGACATCTCGAATAAAATATTACATTTCTCTCTCTTCTTCTAGAATATTCCCTCAGATTCATCTCAAACTCGTCTCTGTAAACCGACCTCCTCTTAGCTCACATTGTAATTCAGCAAACCACCATGGCAGAGCTCCATGGATAGTTGAATACAACATGGTACCAGAGCCACATAACTATTATAGTGGTCCTAGTGTCTTCATTTTTCATATCTCGAAGCTTCAAAAATGAAGACCATCAATGGCCACCGTCGACAGTACCGAACTAGAGTTAGGTCACAATAATCCACTTTTCCTGAATTCAGATGATGATTCAGGAGGTGTATTGATTTTGCTGCAATCGAGAGGACCGAAAAATTACTCTATATGGAGTCGGCCGATGAAGATTGCAATCCTAGGTGGGAATAAGCTAGGTTTCATTGACGCCACAAGCAAACGGGAGAATTACTGTACGAATGTCGTTGATCTTTGGGATCGTTGTAGTGCGATTGTATTGTCTTGGTTGATGAAATGTGCTTCACCATAACTATATAGTAGAATGATGTATTCCTCAAATGCTAATGCAGTATGGGGAGATCTGAAGGAGCAATTTGATAAGGTGGATTATTCTATGATTTTTCATATTCATAGAGAAATTGCAACTGCTAGGCAATGTACTAGCTTAATTTCAACTTACTTTTCAAAACTGAGAGTGCTTTGGGCAGAATTTGATAGTTTGGCACTAATTCCTAGTTGTGACGATGCTAGTTCTCGTGAATTTGTTCAGTTTATAGAGTGTCAAAAGTTTTTGCAATTTCTGATGGGCCTGGATGAATCATACGAGCAAGCTCGAAGTCGGCTCTTGATGATGGTACTAGTGCCATCCGTAAATAAGGTATATTCTATGCTAATGGAGCGTGAAAGCCAAAAGAATATGGCAAGTGCTTCAGCTAGTCTAGATGCTGGTGAAATGGCTGCCTTGATGACAAATAGGGTTGGAAATCAGCAAAAGCCAAATAAGAACTACAATCTCTACTATGATTACTGCAAATTGGAAGGTCACACTAGGGACATATGCTACAAGCTAGTAGGATATCCAAATGATCACAAGTCCAAGAAGAAATACAATACTCAAGGAACAACTAATATGGCAATTGAACACCCTACAACAACAACTTTCACTTCTACACCTACTGCACCAACATTCAAACCAGAACAGTACCAGCAAATCCCGCAATTGCTCAATAGTAAGCCGACAGAAGTTACAGCTAATGCAGTAGAGCTGGAAACATGTACTATTACATTCTTAATGACTTGTCTGAATCAAGGTGTTTGGATTATAGATAGTGGAGCATCCAATCATATGACTCCAAGGTTGGATTTACTGCATAATGAAGTTTCATTGAATAAAGGTCGTTTAGTTCACTTACCAAATGAAGAATTAGCTGACATTGCCCATAGTGTTTTAACCAATATTTTCAAAGATCACAAAATTAGTAATGTACTTCATGTTCCTCGTTTTAAGTACAACCTATTATCAGTCTCAAAACTCACTAAAGAACTACAATGCTTGGTAGCCTTTTTTTTCCCGACCTATGTGTGCTTCAAGATCTCTACAGTGCCAAGGTGTTGGGGATTTGCAGGGAATCAAATGGGCTTTACATTCTTAAAGACTGCATTCAGAAGATACAGTTGAATACACCAATTGTACATACCACTACTATACAGACTTCAACACACAAAAAATCAAAGTTCAATATAACTGGGAATTTGGCGTTAGAGGCTTGGACATCTACCTATCGAGGCATTAAAGAGAATTGACAAGATCAAGCAACAATTTGGAAATGATAGATCAACTATTAGTTGTTTAGAATAACCAGTTTGTCCATTAGCTAGGCAAACTAAATTGCCATTTCCAGTCAGTAAGAGTAGAACACATGCTCATTTTCATCTTTTACATGCAAATGTATGGGGACCCTACAGAGTACCTACTCATGATAATAAAAGATTCTTCCTTACAGTAGTAGATGATTTCTCTAGATCTACTTAGTTGTTTTTAATGAATGCTAAGGATGAAACATATTGGTTAATGAAGAGGCTTATCTGTATGATTCATACATAGTTTAATTGTCATGTCAAGAAAATAAGAACTAACAATGGATTAGAATTCGTTAACTCAGATATGAGACAATTCTTAAAGTCACGGGGGATCATTCATCAGACTACATGTGCATATAATCCACATCAGAATGGGGTTGTGGGAATGAGACATAGATATATCCTGGATGTAGCTAGGGCTTTGAGGTTTTAAGCAGCAATTCCACTAAGATTTTGGGGTGATTGTGTTCTCACAGCTATGCATATTATAAACAGACTATCTTCTACAATTCTGAAGGAGAAGTCTACCTATGAGATGTTGTTCAACGCTCCACCTTCCTTTGAGCATTTAAAAGTCTTTGGATTCTTATGCTATGTTGTGAATGAGAGAATACATGATAAATTTTCAGCTAGGGCACTTCCTGTTGCCTTTATAGGATACTCACCTACTAAGAAAGGATACAAATTTTATGATTTGCACTCTAAGCAATTCTTGATCAGTAGAGATGTGATCTTTAAGGAGCAAATTTTTCCTTTCAAGCACATGAAGGTGTCTCCCATTCCCATTTTTCAGTCCTTGAACTAGCTTATGCAGTTGATATGCCACAAGAACATGATGCATCTCAGAATGTACGTGATGATTTTCCAAATATTAGTGAAATGCAGAATGCTAATGAAATGCCTGAAGAACCAGATACTTCACTTGATGATCAATAAGAATACATTTAACTTGATGTTCTCCCTCCATCAGTTGGTGAAGCCACTGAGAATCTCACACAACACCAAGGTACGACTGACACATTTCCAATTGCAATAAGAAAACATCTTAGAACTACATGTCCACCAAAGTGGATGCTGGACTTTGTCTCAACTTCTTGTGCATACCCAATGACAAACTACCTGAACTATGAAACCTGTCCTCTTCCTATGCAAAGTGTCTCTTAGCATAATCTTCAGTTGTGGAGCCTAAACACTATGCTAAAACTGCAAGAGATGCCAGATGAGTGACATCCATGAAGCAAGAAATAGAAGCCTTCGAGGAAAATAGCACATGGGACATTGTTGACTTGCCTGCAGGCAAAACTTCGATTGGGTGTAAGTCGGTCTACGAGGTGAAATATAAAGCTAATGGAGAGGTGGAGAGGTTCAAGTCCAGACTTGTAGCCAAAGGCTTTAGTGAATTGGAAGGCCTAGACTACAAGGAAAGTTTCTCCTCAGTGGATAAGATGGTTACTGTTAGATCAGTTATTACTGTGGCAACCTCTAAGCATTGGTACATATATCAAATGGAAGTGCATAATACTTTCTTATAAGGTGATCTCTTTGAAGAAGTATACATGCAACTTCCACAAGGGTACACTGCCAAGAGGGAGTCCAAGTCAAAAGTCTGCAAACTAAAGAAGTCAATCTATGGCTTGAAACAAGCTTCAAAACAATGGAACCTGAAGTTAACAGAGGCTCTTCAAGACATAGGCTTTGTTCAAAGCCATTTCGACTACTCTTTATTCACACAGCAACATGGCTCAGCCTTACTGATTGTGTTGGTCAATGTAGATGACCTCTTGGTTACTGGTAATGATGCAACTTTGATTCAGCCTGCTAGAATCAACCTACAGAAGAAGTTCAAGATGAAGGATTTAGGGAAGCTCAGGTTCTTCTGGGTATAGAGTTTGCTCTTGACTTGATTGCTGAATCATGGTTAGGAGGAGCTAAACCAGTATCTACTCGATTAGAGTGTAACTGAAGACTAACAACAGTAAAATTTGATGAAGTTATGGAGTGCACCAATACAGATGACAACATTTTGAGTAATATTGAACCTTACCAAAGACTAGTAGGGAGGCTACTATATTTGACCATGACTAGACCTGATTTAGCTTATGTTGTCTAAGTACTAAGTCAATTCATGCATAAGCCAAATTAAGAGATCCTATATGGATGCAGCCTTAAAGGTGATCAAGTATGTAAAGAATGCACCATTATTGGGACTGTTGATGTCTTGAGAGGGGTCCAACCGCTTGGTTGCATATTGTGACTCTGACTGGCCAGCATGCCCATAGTGTAGAAAGTCTATCACGAGGTACCTTGTTAAGTTTGGAAACTACTTAGTTTCTTGAAAATCTAAGAAGCAAATACAGTTTCCAGAAGTTCAAGAAAGGTAGAATTTAGGAGTATGGCCTCTATTGTTGCGGATATTTTATGGCTGGTTGGACTATTCAAAGGGCTAGGAGTTACAGTTCAGCTACCCATTACCGTGCACTGTGACAACAAAGCAGCTATTCAAATAGCTTCTAATTCTCTCTTTTATGAGCGCACAAAATACATTGACATTAATTGTCATTTTGTAAGGGAAAAACTGACATGGCCTTATTCAGACTCATCACATCAATACTAAAGCACACTTGGCAGATATTTTCACCAAGGGTCTTGGAAAGACACAACATTACTTTTTGCTTAGCAAGATGGAGTTGAAAACTTATACTTACCTTCCAGCTTGAGGGGGAGTGGTGTTAGGAACGATAGTGGTGGTTAGTTTGTTAGTTGTTTATTTGTAGTTTTAACTAACTTAGATTATGCTAGAGTTAGAGTTACTAGAGTTAGCTTTAGCACTAACCATAGTTAGCTTATATATATATATATATATATATATATATATATATATATATATATATATATATATATATATATATATATATATATATATATATATATATATATATACGACACCTGGAATAGAATATTATATTTCTCTCTCTTATCTAGAATATTCCCTCAGATTCATCTCAAATTCGTCTTTGTAAACTGACTTTCTCTTAGCTCACATTGTAATTTAGCAAACCACCATGGTAGAGCTCCATGGATAGCTAAATTCAATATGGTAATCTCACACACCTTTGTCGAAATATTATATTGCGTAGCAACAATAAAAACATTCAGTGTAATTTCACAAAGTGAGATCTGAGGAGGGTAGAATGTACGTGGACCTTAACCTTACCTTGTGGAGGTAGAGAGACGGTTTCGATAGACTCGAGGTAAAAGTAAAAAAAAGAAGAATAAGATTACATTGTGTAGCTCAATCAAAAAGTTATTTTTACGCTTATATACCATACGTTGACCTCCTTTAACCCCTTCGTATATTTACTTCTATATATTTTGATACACTTTAGTAAAATATCTGGTTCCATCATTGATGATGAAGCTCTTTATATGTTCCAATCATAATATACGCATGATTTTAATTGGGTTTAACTCATTTATACTGAATGAAAGATAAAGCTTTTTTAGTTGTACTTCAGCCGATTAAAAGCAAGTTAATATCTCCAAAAATTAGCACAATTGCACGTTAGACTCTTTTTTCAATGGTGGGATACATGAGGATTTAAGAGGGAAGTTTGGGAAGAGGTGTCTAGAGAATTGAGCTGACGGAGCGACATAGGCAGAGACAAGCTAATATGTTGGTTATGGATTTGTCTGAACCTGGTAATTTAATTTAGTTTAAATTTTATATTTGTCTTATAAATTTATTAAATATATATAAATTATTTATTTAAAATTTAATAACATAAAAAATTAAATTAAAACTAAAAGCTTCAAATCCTAGCCCCGTTTCTAAAATCGGCTTTGCATTAAGACATGAAATGGAGACATCAAAATCCATCCACTTTGACACACTCCAAACTTAAAAGTTATCGGCTTTACATTAAGACATAAAAATCTGAGATCCTCCTTAGATAAATTTCTTTTGTTTCCTTCTCATTCTACTTGATAAGACAAGTAATTTCTACTTTTTAATTCCATTTCTCAAAAAGTTTAAACAGACTTACTTTCAAGGTAAACACATAGGAAATGCACTTCATAAAGTTCTCGCTAATTCCTAGCTCTTTCTACTTCAAGATTATTCTGTATGGTTTTATCTTCATTATTATTTTGACCTTTTCCACTAAATTATATATGTGAAGTAATAGGTAGCACAGTTAATTGCGAAGATACCTTAATATATTTCCTCTTTTAGAAGTTCTCACTAGTGAATTTTTAATACTTATCATTTTCCAAAATCAATTATCTTTATCTCATACTCTCGTGATCAGCCGACGAAAAAATAAATATTACAACTTGAAAAAAACAGTAACAATACATGCTTTTCCTTTTGGTAGTTGCATTTCAACATGCAGATGAGATTAAATATATATATTGAACGCTGTAGACATCTTTCTATTGGATGTATTCTCTTTCTCTCAAAAAAGCAGAAGAAAAACCTGAAGATAAAAAATAAAAGTGAAGAAACGGACAAATAATTTCGGACTCATGATTAGAAGCATGTCTCTAATTTATAACGTAGTGGAACTCTACTTTTTTATTTAAATTTTTTGGACACCTTTTTTACTTTAATTTCGTACATACCACCCAAAACAGTCTATGTTCATTTTATTGGTAACCTATACATATAGTGCATGCTAACACATAAACCCGACAGAAGTACAAGAGAGAAAGTAACTCATTCTTCAACAAGAGAAAGATACGCAAATAAAAAAACTCACTCTACTGAAAAAAAAGAGCAGGAAAGCAAGAGAGAAAAAGAGAAAAATGGAGTGGAGGAAGTGTTATTTGGATGTAATATTGGTGCCATTAGGTTTTATGATATGCATGGGATATCATGTTTGGTTATGGCATAAGGTTAGAACTCAACCTCTTACTACTATTATTGGAACCAATTCTAATGGAAGGCGCTTGTGGGTTTCTGCCATCATGAAGGTAACTTCTTCTTCTTCTTTTTTGAGCTAGAGGCGTTTGTGGTTACGTTGTTCGGACTCTTCAAAACATGCATTCGAGTACGTGTTGAATTCTCCAAAAGTAATGATTAGAGGATCCAGCACCGGTGAGACAATATTTTTGGAGAGTTTAAGCAACGTAACCTTTACTTAGGAAGAGACTTGCATTCAGCAAGGGGCTGATGGTACCATTATCTTGTGATTAAACCTAGGGATACAAAACGTTTAATTTTAAATTTCCAGATACTGGAAAACTTCAAAATAACTACACATATATACTCATCAACTCAAAATTTGTAATGACATATTATATATGTCTAATTCTTATTACTTTGATTGAATTATTTATAATTGCATATTTACAATATAGTTAGGCGTGGTGATTAGTTGGATCTTTGCTAATTCACATCTCTTTTGGTTTCATCAAAAATATTCACAAAACATAAGAAACACCAAACTGCATGTCTGAAAATCCGTTTCCATGGCTTCCTTCATTTCGATTTTTCTTTTGTTGAAGGTTTGTTAGAGTTGTTACAACATAATAAAAGTATTTCTCGTGTGTAGCTAATACTCCTTATGTTCGAGTTTATGTCAACCTATTTCCTTTTTGGTTATTTCTAAAAAATATGATCCCTTTTTAAATTTGGAAATAATTTTACTTGAAGTTCCAATTACCCTTAATGAAAAGCTTTTATAATCATACAAATACTCTGGATTTTTTTTGACTTGTTTAAGACCACAAATTCCAAAAATTTTCATTCTTTCTTAAATTTCGTGTCTAATCAAATAAGTTTACATAAAGTAAAATAGAAGGAGTAATTTGTAACGGATGATGGATGAAAAGAGAAGCAAGTAATTGCTTGAAATGTTCAAAGTTGTCCTATAATTGATAGTTATATAATAAAGAAAAAGTTCATATTAAAGGTGTTAGGCTTCCTACTAAGTAGGCTTGCCTATACTTGTGTTTTCTTTTATAAAAGTGGAATGACGTTTAACTTCTAGCTTTAATTAGATTGGCTTACCAGCTACGATTAATAGAATTTTCGATTGAGTTTAAGTTATATACACCATAAATACAAGTGATTTTTATATATATCATCCGATCATATTTACATGTTGCAATACGTGATCTATTTATTTTTAAGATTACAAATACTACATCTTAAGAAGACTTATCTATATATATATAGTTTGATTGACTTGATAGCGTAAATAATTCTTTACCTTGATAGTAACGTATGTATAAGTTAAATTCTTCTCGATAATTAAGTTCTTAGCGGCTATTAATGATAAACAAAGTAATTCAAACACAAATAAACCAGGAAAATAACAAAAGAAAAAAACAGTAATATACTGACTTCCATTATCAAGGTGTGATATCCAACTCAACTTCATCATTATATATAATATATGAAATCAAGGTAATCTTCTTTGCTTCCACTCATTAACCAAAGGGTTTCCATCTTTTTGGACAGTATACTATCCTCTATCTCACTACTGTTTTACCATTCAATCCTCATCAAAAATCCATCATGTTTTCCTCTAAATCAAATAATTTTTCGATTTAGGGTTTAAGTTATATGCGTCACGATGTAAAGAATTATTTACATGATATATTTTCATATGCTATAACATGTTACCTATTATTTATTAACATAGTAAATAATTTTTATACCATTGATCAACAAATGCATAGACTTGAACCAACTTTTTCTTTCCTTTTCAATTCACGGCCTTAAGTTAATTATAATACATATAATTATATTACACCAATAATATAAAGAATTTATATGCTCACGATGCGATTTAACTGGTTATAGCAGGTTATTCCAGATTATCATATATCAGACATGATATGTAGAGACATATATCTTATAGGTCAAGTTAAAATATATTATAGTATAAAAATTCTTTCCATCGTCATTATTGTACGGAATATAAACTCGTTCCGACTTTGCAGGATAATGAGAAGAAAAACATCTTAGCAGTTCAAACACTTCGAAACACAATTATGGGAGCAACCTTAATGGCAACAACATCAATCCTTCTATGTTCTGGCCTTGCAGCTGTGATAAGCAGCACTTATAGTGTCAAGAAACCATTAAACGATGCCATTTATGGGGCACATGGTGAATTCATGGTGGCACTAAAATATGTGACAGTTCTACTCATTTTCCTATTCTCATTCATTTGTCACACTTTATCTATAAGGTTCATTAACCAAGTGAATTTCCTCATCAATTGCCCAGCAGACAATTTGGGAATTGTGAGTCCAGAATATGTCTCTGAGTTACTAGAAAAGGGGTTTTTTCTTAACACTGTGGGTAATAGGTTGTTTTATGGTGCTTTGCCTCTGTTGCTTTGGATTTTTGGGCCTGTCTTAGTCTTCTTGTGTTATATTACTATGGTCCCTATGTTTTATAATCTTGACTTTGTGTTTTGTAACGCAAAGGGTAAAATGGACCCTTGTGAGAATGGTAATGGTACTGAATTTGTACCTGTGTAAAGAAAGTGATACTCCTACTTGACTGAGACTATATATTATCAATATAAATATTGTTGTAATTAATCGGTTCGATTTAGTTTGAACTTCGTCCAATCTATATTAATTCTGCATTTAAGTTAGTGCTATAAATATTTACTTAACAACAACCCACAACCATATTAAACTTGAAATCTCACAACTAGAGTCTAGGGAGGGCAATGTATGTACGCAGACGTTACCTCTATCTTACGAAGGTAGAGAGCTAGGAGGTTTGCGATAGACCCTCAACACTCAAGAACTATAAATATTTACTACCTATAACTATAATTAGTGTTTGTTTTATTGCTAAAAAACTTCGATTTCAAGAATCAACTCTATTTTGTTGTTACTTTATGAATTATTTCATTTATAGAACGCTTAACATTTTGTTATCACTTCTACCTTTTGATAGGAAAGAGAATCATGCTTAACCTTAATGAATAAAGGTTAAATATCTAGAATATATTATCGTCTTAAACCAAAAACTATACTAATGACTATATAAGCTAGAAAATTCAATTATACCATGGGAAATTTTGGGTCCACACATAAGAAGTGCTTTAAGGCTCAATTGGGTTATTAGTTAACCTTATTATTCTCTATATTTATTGTTTACAATAAAAAAAAATACTTTACGCAGTATTTTTCCACGCTATCTTCTCCTGAGTCAAACGAGGGTTTTAGATTGTAATATAGGGGATTGCTCAGTCACGACGTGACAACCACCACCGACTAGTGACACCAACCGTGATTCCTTCATTGGTATCAGAGCCATAGGCTAGTTTTCTGGTCCGGATATGTGTGTGTGTGCGCGCACGTGTGTGTGTGAATCTAGAACATGGTGTATATGTATAATTTTGAACGTTCACTGTGCAATTGATTGGTTATGATATTTTTTTTATTGGTTCAATATTAGTCCTAGTTGTCATTTGAGATGTGGCTCACGGTTAACAGTCCAAATAGCTCCGCTAAGGAGCGCCACCAGGAAAGAAACCATGGCCAAAAATGGAGAAACAAAGTGGCTTCTACATTAGTAGGTCCATTCTTTTTACATCAAACATAGATGGAGCTTGGTGCTCCATTAATGGAGGTATTGACTAAGAAGAAGAAGGTTCGAGAGGCTATGACTTCTCCCTTCTCTGAAAATTAAAAAATAAAAATTAAAAGAGGTTGAAGCTCGGTGCATCAAGTGAGGGTGGCAACCAAAAGAGTTGGTGTCACGACCCAAAATTCCTCTGAAGGAGTCGTCATGGCACCAAGAGTCTCTAAACTAAATAATCCTAGCATTAATAGAAAAATATTGATATTCACTAACTTCAAATTAGATGACTCTAAACAATTACAATTCAGTTCTCAATTTATCTTTTCCGTTACAAATTCATCAACGCTCATCTCAATATAGCCAAAACGACTTAAATATATCAAACAATGCAAGAGAAGTAATTTCAATCAACAAGGCTATGATTCTTATATAATATGCAAAAAGTCAACTCCTCGAGCCCGCACCTCGAAACCCAACAAAATTTACAAAATCGAATACCCATTCCGATGCGAGTTTACCTATACAAAAATTATCAAAATTCGATACCATTTGGTCCTTCAAGTCATCATATTATATTTTTGAATAATCTTATAATTTTCCCAAATTTTCCTTTAGATACTCTCTTGAATTTAATGTCAAATCTAAGATATAATCACAAAACATTGTTGGAAATTGATTAGAGATACTTATCCAATATTTTGGTATGAAAATCTCCTCTCAAAATCGCCTAATTAAAAAATAAAGCAAAAACTCAGAATTCTCAACAGTTAACATGATTTAGATGTTGCATTTGCAACAGGTTGCGAAGATGGAAACTCCCCTGTTAAGGTCACATTTGCGACAAGAAATTCACAAATGCGAAGGTCATCTTTCACAAATATGGAAGCCTCATCGCAGATGCGAAAAATGTTTAGCAGCTCAAACATCGCAAATGCGAGGATTCTTCGCAAATGCGAAGAAATCAGAACCAGAAAAATCAAAATTCATGAAAGCCATTCTAAAACTCACCCGAGCCCTAGGGGCTCCAAGCCAAGTACCCACACAAGTCTGAACACATAACACGGACTCGCTCGCGCGATCAAAACATCAAAATAACCTCTAGAATCACGAATCAGACACGCATAAAAATCACAATGAACTTCAAATTTTTTTAGAATTTCAACCAAGCGTTTGAACCATATCAAATCAATTCCAAATGATACCAAAATTTGCATGCAAGTCCCAAATAACATAACGGGGTTGTTCCAACTTTCGGTATCGCATTCCGACCTCGACAACACAAAATTCAACTATGGATCAAACTTTTCCATTTTCCAAACTTCAACTTTTCCAACTTTCGACGAAATGCCTCAAATTACCATAACGGGCCTCCAAATCCAAAACCGGATGCACGCCTAAGTCCAAAATTATTGCACAAAACTACTGACATCATCCAAAACTCGTTCCCAAGTCGTTTACTCAAAAGTCAAATTCCGGTCAAATTCTCACTACTTAAGCTTCCAAAACTAGATTCCTTCTTTCAATTCGATTCCGATTCATCCTGAAGAATCCAACCATGTACACAAATTGATACACGTAATATGAAGCTGCTCATGACCTCAAGCTATCCAACCAGATGCAATTTCTCAATACGACCAGTCGGATCGTTACAGTTGGAGAAGAAACTTAGTTTTCTCTCTCCTAAAAATATTTTTTAATAATTAAAAAAATGAAATTTGAAGAAAAATCTTCATAAACTATGTGATGGGTGAGTATATAAAGAGGAAAAAATATGGGTTTTTAAAGAAATTAGGGTCTCACGTTGCTAGCTCCTCTTTTAAAATAGAGAAATTTTCATAAATCCACTATTGTTTAGTGGTTATTAGCTAATTATAGCAATCATTTACTATATTACTTCCTATATCTATGTTTTCAGGTTTTGTAGAGTGTATTCGATGTATTTAAGCTATTGTATTCATGAATACAGTAGCAAAACTCAAAGTGAAATAGGGGATTATAAGTAGATAGATTATTGTATTCGACTGTATTCACGATATGTATTTTTGAATATAGTAACGTAAGTAGCGCAATTCATGGTATTAAGCCGTTTTTAAATGAAAAGTGAATCAGTTAACATAATAGACTCCTAATATAACTCAACTAACTCAACTACATCAACCATAATCCCCCGAGTTTGTAATCTTTTCTATTAATATCGTTCGTGGGTGTTTCTGTTTTAAACCAATAAAATTCGAGGTTCATCTATAGTTCAAACATATATGAATACATAACGCAGATACATTTGAATACATATATACATCTGAATACATAAATTATACTCCCTCCGTTTCAATTTATGTGAACCTATTTCCTTTTTAGTCCGTGCCAAAAAGAATGACCCGTTTCCTTATTTAGAAATAATTTACCTTTATACAGTGATTTATAGCCACATAAAATAAGGGTGCCTCATTTTACACCACAAGATCAAAAGTCTTCTCTCTTTTCTTAAACTCCGTGCCCAGTCAAATGAGTTCACATAAATTAAAACAGAGGGAGTATTAATTAAAAAAATATATGAATACATTTACGGAATACAGTGAGAAACTGAATACAATAAAATACATGGAATACAGCAAGATACATTGAAATATAATGGAAAAAAAGACAATGAATACATGGAAATACAACGAGATATATTGAAATACACTTAAAAAGGTAACATAATCTTCAATTTGCTCAGTCCCAAACTCTATCGTCTTTGTTCAAGAACAACCCTAATGTCATCTCGTCGAGAGGGCCGTGATTCTGAATCGAAACATCATTGTTCCTGTTTCGATCAAGAATCCAATCCAAAATAATCTAGGAAGCACAATAGAATCGGTGATAGAAAAGAGCTGACTAATGCTATTGACGTTGTTGAGAGCACAGGCGGAAGAAATAGCAGTGTTGGGAGCTGGGAATATCACGATCCGCTCATGGCTAGAATATAATCTAAGCGTTTGCATGGTAGGATATGATGTTCACGACTTTGATTCCTTACCGTGAAGTCCTTGATCCCATCATTCCGATCTCTAGGGATGATCTATTAATTGAACAAAGTTTTTATTTTTATTTTGGTTTGGCGTGAGAAGAAAGAACAAAAATTCACCGCTGGTGGTGGTGGTGGCGGAGAAGCTCTCTAGGAGGAAGAATGATCGACAAAGGAACTAGTGAGAGAGAATCTATGAGTTTGTTGTTCATGGAGAAAACTAGCCTTGAGAGAGAGAGGGGGTGGAGAAAAATCTCAAAGAATGAGAGAGAAAATAATAAAAAGCATATTTTATGGCTTAAAGGCGAGGTGACCATAAATATATATTTGGCTATAAAAATCAAAGGTAGCTATGGAATATAATTTTTTAAAGGGATATTTATTTCAAATAAATAAGGTATCAACCTTTGCTATAGGAGGTAAAAATTGAGAGATTTAGGGCTTAACTAGTGGTGAAAGGGTATACACAGCAGAAAGGAATAGACTACGAAGAGACTTTCTCTCCTGCTATATAATTTACCTCTGTTTGTCAGGTTCTAGATATTGTTGCAAGCTTGGATCTTGAATTACATCATATGGATATAAAGACTGCCTTTCTCAATAGAGAACTAGATGAAGAAATTTATATGAAACAACCTGAGTGTTTCATTGAAAAGGACTACAAATAAAAGGTTTGTAGACTTTTTAAGTCTATTTATGGCCTCAAACAATCTTCAACTCAGTGGTATATACGCTTTCAGAATATTGTTGTATCTAATGGTTTACCATGATGGATGAATATCATTGTGTTTCTACCAAAAGATAAAGGAAAAAGCTTGTGATTTTAACATTGTATTTAGATGACATACTTATAGCCAGAAATGATAAGGAGTTTATCACCAAGATAAAAACATGGTTATCATCCCAATTTGAGATGAAAGATATGGGTGAAGCTGCATATATTCTTGGAGTTAAGATTTTAAGAGACCGTCCAAAGAAACTATTATATCTCTCATAAGAGAATTACATTAGAAAAGTTCTTGAATGATTCAACATGCAAAATAGTAGCCCAGTAGAAACTTCTATCACTAAAGGCCATACCTTGGGAAGTAAGATGTGCCCTAAGACTCGTGAAGAGATATAAAGAATGAGTCGAGCTCTTTATAGGAGCGCAGTCAGAAGTCTAATGTAGGCTATGGTGTGCACTAAACCCGATATTTGTCAAGTAATTTTCTTGGTAAGCAGATATTAAACCTACACAGGTTTAGCACATTGACAACTAGTAAAGAGGATCATGAGATATTTGAAGGGAACTGCTGATTATACCCCATGTTACCAAGGCGAAAAAGATATGCGATTAGTTGAATACAATGATGTTGATCATGGAGGAGATCTAGATGTAAGAAAGTCTACCTCATGATATGATTTGTTACTCACTGATGGAGCCATATCATGGAGTAGTAAAAAAAAATCATGTGTATCACTATCTACAATGGAAACTGAATATGTGGCTCTCACACAGCAGCACAAGAAGTTGTTTGGTTGAAAAAGTTCTTGGAACACTTGGAGGATATCGCTGAAGTTATTGAACCAATGTTAGTCTATTATGATAGTAAGGCTGTAATATCCTCCATCAAGGACCCTAAGTTTCATTGTAAAACCAAACATATAGATATCACGTATAACTATGCGAGAGACATGGTTAGATGCAAGTTAGTGAATGTGAAGTATGTGTCTACAAAAGGCATGTTAGCAAATCCATTGACCAAGCCTTCTGGAGATGCAGTTGTAAGACACACTAGGTTTCAAGGCTTGCGTAGACTCTAAGATACTTTATTTTGTTATTCAATTTTTCGTATTTATAAAATTCTTGTTCTTTGATTATCAATAAATTTGATTGACATACATACATATTTATATTGCTAAATATTATGTGCATTCTTTATTTATTTATTTATTTATTTTCTACTTATGTCGGGTAGACAAGAGATTAGCCTTCTCACACAGAAAACCCCCTCCTTATATTAGTGATGTGAGGAGATGAGATATGATTCTAAGCAAAATTATCATAAGGATAATTTGTGAGCTATTCGCTTAAAATTAGAATGTTGCTTAAACAATGACATAAGGTTATTAGGGTGAAAAACGTTCACCTAGTCTACTTTGTGAGCCAAATATCAATTAAATATGACTTTGTAGATAAAGGAACTCAAATTTAGATACTTACGGTGCCTAAATACCATATGTACAACATTTTTTATGAGATGAAGACTACGCTTCTTGGGGAAAAAAGAGAAAATATTCTAACACGAGTTTCATACCATGTGTGTTAATGTAGACAAAATCGGTTAGCATAAGTCTATTTTCAACTTATTATTGTGTGAAACCCAGAGCTTTTATGATGGCTCAAGATTAGCTATCTTTAATGTTATTGGTGACACACCATGTGCATTCCAAGGACACATATAATGAATATGCGACTTGTTAATAATAATTTAGATGATTTTAAAGTTATAATATGGCTGTATATGATTTTTGGAGAGAAAATATAAAATTTGAGAAAAATCTGATTTATGTTACGGAAAAACCGACTAAGAATTTGCCTCGTAAGAGACTTTTTGAGAAACAAATTTCATGTTCTATATGAGGTCTTTTAGGGATATATTATATACCAAATTGAAGGTATTTGAATGTTGTTTCCAACACACTTAATTGTTCATTCATACGACATCCGAATAAAAAGATATAAACATCGAAATATGGGCCAATGCGAGGGTGTCAAGTTAGCACCTCTTTGACTTTTCAAAAGTTAGTAGGACCAAAGTTTGTATAATAGGCAGTTGAGAAGATTATGCTTATATGGGAAAGGCTATTAGCAGTTCAGGGTCGTCTGAAGTCCTATGCAGATAATCGACGAGGAGACCTGGAGTTTCAGGTAGATGACTGGGTATTCCTAAAAGTGTCACCGATGAAAGGAATTATGCGATTCAGTAAGAAAGGGAAACTTAGTCCTCAGTACATTGGACCATATAGGATCATATGCAGAGTAGGCCAGGTAGCATATGAGTTAGACTTGCCTTCTAACTTGGAGTCAGTACATCCAATTTTTCATGTGTCTATGCTCCATAAGTGTATCGGAGATCCTTCTAGATTCATTCCAATTGACGATGTTCAGGTCACAGAGAAGCTATCATATGAGGAAGCTCCCATTGCTATACTAGATAGACAGGCTCGGAGATTAAGAACTAAAAATGTATCTTTGGTAAAATTACTTTGGAGGAACAATAATATGGAGGACATGACTTGGGAAGCTGAGGAAGACATGAAGTCTAGGTATCTTCACTTGTTTCCGCTTCTGGAGGAGGATCGGACTGAGATATCGCAACCTTAGGTACGTATATATTACTTGATTCTTATGTTAATTATTGTTATTGGTCATGTGAGGCCATTAATGTTATTGATGATTGTGGCCAGTGTGGCTTTGTATTGTTGCATTTTCTGTCTGACAAGTTGGTAGTGATACCATTACAGAGGAGGGGGAGTTTAACATTTAAGGACGAATGTTTCTAAGGGAGGAAGATTGTTACATGCATCCCAAGGCACCGTATAATGAATATGAGACTTGTTAATAATGATTTAAATGAGTTTAAAGTTATATTATGACTATATATGATATTTGTATAGAAAATATAAAGTTCGGGATAAATCAGATTTATGTTGTTGAAAACCCGACTAAGGATTTGCCTTGTACGAAGCTTTTTGAGAAATAAATTCTGTAAGTTATATGAGGTCTTTTTGGGACATATTATATACCAAATTGAAGGTATTAGAATTTATTTTCCAATGAACTTAACCAATCATTTATAAGACATCCGGATAAAAAGATATAAGCGTCGGATGGGCCAATGCGAGGGTACCAAACTAGCACCGTTTATATATAGGTTTTAGCTCGTCTCTCTCTTAAATTTTACATAGATCCCGACCAGAGAATGTCATAAAATCCTGTACTTAAGCTCTTTAAAGGGTTTCACATAATACTAACATGCAGGGTATGAAATTGAGAAGCGATAACATTATAACGATCCCTACGACTTAAGTATCATTATATCGTCTCTCTTTTTTCTTTGTAGTTTAATTTTTGCAAGATACTTCATAGCTAAGAAATCTGTAACTTCTGTAACTAAGTGTTAAAATATCAAGGAAGGTTGATAAATTGGTTTCTTAACAGTTATCACTCACGGGATGGTAATTGTGAGCACGTGATTTTTGCCTCGCACGAATTACTCCTAAAAAATTCAAAATAAAATACTTCTGTGTTGTATGCAATGTTTTTATGGATTTTATGTTAATTTTCTCTTATTGTTTGCGTTTGCGTGTCCGTGTTTAAATAAATAAAAAAAATACAAAAATACTGCGTTTGTACATGAAATTCAAGTGTGCAATTAAGAGTAATTAAATTTGTTTTATGAAAATGAAAAATGACAAAAAATATATACCTTTTGCATGTTTTTTACCATTTAAGGCCCAATTGTGTAATTTTATCTTAATTTGTTATTTTTATAACGTGTGATAATTTTATTAAGCATCAATTTGTTATTGGTGAATTAATTAGGATTATTTTTATAATTTTTTGCATTAGGATTTCGGTTTACATTTTTATTAATTTAGAAAAAAAAATGAAGAAAAACAAAATCAAATAAAGAGTTAAAAATCCGGATTGGGCCAATTGAAGACCAGGCCCAATGTAATTACCCAATCCCTTACCCGATCCGCCCAACCCCAAGTGGCCCCGTTGATCTGGACCGTTGGATTTTATTATCCAACGGCCCAAATTAAGTCGGGCGTTTAATTATACCCAAAACCCATTTACCCGTTTCCATTCGGCCAAACGACGGCGTTCAGGTTTAATGGGATGATCTGGACCGTTGGTTCCCACCATCCAACGGCCCGGATCAAGCAATCCATTTCAATACACCAAACACCCCCAAAACCCCTTGTATCTATTCACTTCTCGTTCACTCGTTCAGCCTCTCAAACGCCCTAGCCGCCCGCCGCCGTGCGCCGCCTGCCGGAAATCGCCTCACGGCGGTTCCGGTAGGCCAACGGCCACCAAATTAACACCAACCCTTCTCCTCACCTCCCTCTCTTCGAATCCGGCCTCCGTTAGTCTCGAATCCGTTTCGAGCGTGTCGAATATTGAATCAAAGGTCGCCGGAATTTAAAAACCATGCCAAACCTCACCAAAATCACACCATAGCTTCCCCTCACCTCCCTCATACCCCCACCGGCTTTAGTTTTGTTCGAATCAAGCCCTAACCCCTTAACCCCCAAATCGAGCCCTCAAGAACCCTAGAATTGAGAAACTAGGGATTTCATTCGAATTGAAAGAAATTGAAGTTAATAAACTTTAATTGGAATGTTTTCGTTTGAAAACATTTCAATTAAAGTCTATTTGACTTCAAATGCGCAACCTCGACTCCTTTCGAACCCGAGTCGGCCGAGTTCCAATTCTTTGTTTCAAGGTATTTCTGTTCTTGTTTAATTGTATTTGTCGTTTCAGTTTAATTGTTTCTAGTTTTCATTTTTTTGTTGTTTTATTATTCCGCCAATTCTCTGTTTTCTTCATCTCTTTGGGACCTTTTTATTTGGTCGATTCTTGTTGTTTCTTTGATTGAAAATGAATGATATGCTTAGTGTGATTAAGGTCGTCAAGCTAATTAGTTCATATTTGTTGGTCTCCTGTTATGTCAAAAACCATGAATCACGGATTTGTTTGGCGTTTGCTTGTTCTTGATTGTATATGTTGGGATCAATTAAGTAAATGTCGTCGCTTAGTTATACGAGTTCTCCTGTTAAAACACTGGATAGTGATTAATGTTGTTGATTTGATCCGAATTCATTACCAAGTGAAGTTCTTGAATTGTTTGTGACTTTAAATTAAGTCTTGAATCTGAGGTGGCTGTTAGCATCAGTGATTAATCAGAGGTGGCATATTTTAAGATTAAGATGCCCTGCACAGCCTAGTGGAACCTGCTGTTACAGCAGGGCACTCCACCAGGTTTCCCCTTTAGCATTTAAATTAATTTAAGCCCACATTTAAACAAGCCTTAGTGGCTAACACAGAGAATATAATGGGCTGGCAGAGAAGAGTATGGGCAGGGTGGGTTTTCTGATTATTATACCTTAGGGTGTCATTGGTTTTTCAAGTATAAATAGAAGGTTGAAGAGAATAGGGAGGGGTCTTCTTTCTCTTTCGAAAAACAGCATACATTAGGGAGGAAAAAAAACAGAAAAGAAAAAAACAGACACAGATTTCATATAAAAACAATACGTACACAGCTTTGAGGGAGATAGTTTAAGGGAAAAGAAGAAAGAAAACATTGTGCTTCTTCACTGGTTCACTGTTTCATTGAGCTTGGATCGATTTTTGTATTGGTTTATTGTCATTGCCCCCTGGTTTGTTGTTTGGTGTTGTATCTATTGCTGCTGTGGTTGTGTTTGGCTATCACTGGTGTGTAGAGTGTTTGGCTACCACTGGTGTGGTTTTTTTGTTGCTGTGATCATACTTTGGCTACTGCTGAGTGTGGTATCTGTTGATTGTTGCTGTTCTGTGTTGTTGCTGGTCCACTGCTACTGTTGCTATACTGCTGACTGCCACACTTTGTCACTGCTCATTCTTCCTTCTTTTTTCCATATTCCAGGTACACATCCCCGTTATTGTAGTTTTCTTGGTTCGAAAAGGAAATGAAGCCTGAAGCTCCCTGTTGAATCTGTCGAATACATGTAGTGTCCAAAGTTCTTGTGTTTGTATGAGTACATATAATTGGATCTATCATACTGGTTTGGGTTGTAAGAAATGCATTTAGGTCCAAACACACTGTCATTGGACATGCATAGGAACTTGAGTCATTCCTGCTGCATCTATGCTTAAATCTTCTCTATTCATGGTGTGTAATTTCCAAATCTGTTAATATTAGATCTTATGTTAAAATTGAGATTAGCTATTGGTTTAAGTAGAAGGTTTAAGGTAATTTGAACACCCGTGAGGAATGATATCTTGAACTTGCAAAAAATATATGATAGTGGCTCTTTGAGGATTATTTGAATTCAAAGTAAGTTCTTTCCATATAATTGTCCACCATAGACTCGAATCTACTCACTTAGTTAACTAATCGTATGTTTGCTCGAATTGGTTATAGTTGAGTAGAATTTTATCATACTGTAGGAATTGGTGCGTTATTACTTAAACTGAACGACGTAATTAGATTAAAGGAATCGGGGGTGCATTTCATGTGACCCGACTCCAATTTTGAACAAGATTAAATAAAGTGTGTCAGGAACCACAGGCGCATTTCATGTAGTGTGGCTCGTAACATGTTTTAAATAATTTGGAATGAACTCCTAAATAAATATAGCGGGATGTGGTTCGCTTTAAATTTTAATTAGAGGTGCGCCTCGCCTAACAGTTACACAAATCGCAGGGGCCCTCATAAGTGTATATATAAAGTGCTTAGATTTCGAGATGTGCTGTTTCTTAGCGAATATCATGGCCTTCTCAAAAGTGTAAATAAGTAATCGCTCTAGACGCGTATTTTAATAATTTTACCTTCTTAAGTACGGGTGTGCATTTCATGCGACCCAAATCCAAATCCCAAAATGTTGAATAAGAATGTGTCGAGAATCCGGGTGCATTTCATGTGACGTGATTCGAAACATATTTTTAGGCAACATTCTTTTCGCAAAATCATAATAATAATAAAAGCGGTAATGGGATATTAATTTGCATTAAGTATATAACTGTAAAAAATCAGATAAATAAGCCGAATATGACAGTTGAGCGACCGTGCTAGAACCACGGAATTCGGGAATGCCTAACACCTTCTCCCGGGTTAACAGAATTCCTTATCCGGATTTCTGGTTCGCCGACCATTAAATAGAGTCAAACCTTTCCTCAATTCGGGTTTCAAACCGGTGACTTGGGACACCATAAATCTCCCAAGTGGCGACTCCGAATCTCAATAAATGAACCCCGTTTTGGTTGTCCTTTAATTGGAAAAACTCTCTTTTATATCTTGCGCCCACGCGGTTCAGCGTAAAAAAGAGGTGTGACAGCTCTGGCGACTCTGCTGGGGATTTTTTTTTATTTTAGAATTCGAGCTCGGAATAATTGTTGTATTTGGCTTATTTATTATCTGATTTTATTACATGTTTGTATTAATGTGCTAAATATTGTTTTTACTA
Organism: Nicotiana noctiflora; assembly: GCA_032618575.1. Lineage (NCBI taxonomy): Eukaryota > Viridiplantae > Streptophyta > Magnoliopsida > Solanales > Solanaceae > Nicotiana > Nicotiana noctiflora. The sequence continues at coordinate 222,950 of JASVEL010014163.1, forward strand.
CTTTGATATTTTGTGAGCTGTACATATAAATTGTGCCGAAACCAATCTCCTCTCTGAGTCTTCTAAATCATGAAGAAGGGTGCACTTCGTGTGACTTCTTTTCTGTATAGTGTCTAATTCCCACTTTAGAACGAGGTTTGGATAAGTTGCAAAACCGGTGAAGCTTCTGTATTCCCGGGTTGCTGCCTCCTCCTCGGCTCGAGCTGTCCGCTCGGGTAAGCCAGGCCTAGAACAATAAACCCCGGGTTTTGAACCTAGAATAACAAAGCTTCATGCCGGATCCCTAGTAGGAACGTTTATTTGCATCATGTTGCATTTGGCTTAGGGGACTCAACACAGGGGTTGGGTCCGTCTAGGACAGGTGACCCGAAATGAAAAGACTATCCTGCTGCATCCTGTTTGTCTTACGCATTTATCTGTTATAGACTTGCATGCTGACCGGCTTTAGATAAGGAAAATTAGAAATTAAAATAAATATATATATATATATATATATATATATATATATATATATATATATATATATATATATATATATATATATATAGCCATTATCTTTTTTTTAATGAATAAATAAATAATGTAGTTTGTTTCATTAAAACCGAACTACGTGGGTTTGATTCTCATTGGTTGTGAGATACGTAGGCAGCCTTTATCGGGTCCAACTTCACCTTTTGAAAAAAAAGCCAAAATATCAAAACTAACTTTTGTACTAAATAAGTCGGTGACGCTGTTTTCAAAAATAGCCGAATGTTCCCGAAAGGGACGCCGGAAGGCTGATTTCATATAAACGGCCACCTTTGGGTCAATTTTGATTTCGATTAATTTACCCCACAGCCTTAAAAACCTTCGTCCCCGAGACGTTGAAAGGCCATGATTGAAAACTGATTTTTTATTATATTTTAGCAAAACAAAGTTGTTTTTCCTATTTAAATCACCTTAATAAATGTGCAGGATGAGCACGAATCAGAATAAGTCATTTTCAATCTTTAGCGAGGTCCCTCAGCGGCTCCATATGTGGTGGAACGATTTGGAAGACAGTAGCAAAAAGATAGTGGAGAGAATTTTGGGAGGTTTGGTTAATCTGTTGAATATCGAGCCAAGGAAAGACATCATCAAGGCACTGGTATCTTTTTGGGATCCGACCCGCAATGTCTTCCGTTTTGTTGACTTTGAACTGACACCCACGTTAGAGGAGATTGCGGGCTATGCAGGACTAAATGGGAAATTAAGAGGGCAATACCTGCTCTCACCAAGACCGGTATCTCCACATGGGTTTCTGGATTTGCTAAGCATTAGTCGGAAGGTGAAAAATGATGATTTGCTGGAAGGATGTTGCGATCTCCAATTCTTATACCAACGGTACGACACTCCTCGGGGTTTTGAAGAGTCAAACCTTGGACTAACTCACGCAGGGAATAGAACCAAGTGCGAGGCCAGACGAATTCTAGCATTCATAACGACATTCTTGGGGATTGTGATTTGTCCACGTGAAGATAAGAAAATAGAGATAAGTCTGGTAGGAATAGCCGATGTTGCAATCAAAAAGGCTACCAGCACGGTGGTCCCTTTGGTTTTGTCCGAAATCTATCGAGCCTTGACCGTATGCCGAGAAGGGGGCAATTTCTTCCAAGGATGCAATCTGTTACTCCAATTGTGGATGCAAGAACACCTCCATCACCGGACACAATACATGAACCATGGGTTGATCGGGAAAAACTGTATCGGGGGTTTTGAAGAACGGATGATAGGTGCTGTATTCCCTGAAGGCGTCGAGGCATGGCTTGCACGACTAATCTCAATAGAAGCCGATCAGATTGAATGGGCGTTCGGGTGGTTACCCGATACTGAAGTAATATATATGGCAGCCGAGGAGTGTTATATTCTTCTGATGGGGATCCGCGGTGTCCAACCATATGTTCCTCATCGTGTATTACGTCAACTAGGAAGGTTTCAGGTTATTCCTACCGATCAAGACCTGAGAAAGCACGCCATTGAGTTGAGCCCAGGAGTCGTATTCCCCGAAGAGAAGATTAGAAAGCTGTGGCATGAATGCAGATTCCTTAAGCCTAAAACCATGGTCCGGGAACTAGCTAAGGGTGAGGTGGACCCAAAGTACAATGTGTGGTTCGGGAAAAGATTTCAGATTCGTTGGAAATGTTCTAAAAGAGCCCATGTCCAACAGTTCACGGAAGATTCACAGGAGCAATGGAATTGGCTAGCAAAGGAGGAGGGGTACAGGACGAAGATTGGTAGGATAGAACAGCAGGTTCGGGACCTTCAATTCGAGAAGAACATGCAAGCTGCCGCCGACGAAGGAGACAAAAAGAAGTTGGCACAAGAAAATGACTTCTTGAGAGCTCAAATCCAGCAAATGAAAAGGGATGCTGACAGACAGTTGAGGAGTCGGGCGGACGAAAAATTGATAAAGGGTTTGAGAAGCCAAGTTACCGATGTCCAAAGAGAATTGGAAGAGTCGAAGGCCCAAACAATGAGGATCCGTGCTAGCTGGAGAAAGGAGGCACATGAACATGCACTTCACCTACAGCGGGTGGAAGAAGACTACACTGAGACCATCACTAGTCTAAGGGAGGCAAATGTTATCCTCAGGGAGCGGGTTTTCAAGCAAGCCCAAAATGCTAGAACAGACCTCGACCGTTGCCACAATTTGATGGCCCGACTGCAAGAACAAATAGACAGGCTCCTAGACCAAGTCACCAACAACGCTCAAAGATTGGGGGCGAAAAACCAGCAGATAGAAGGGCTACTTAGAGAAAGGGACATGATCAAAGACAGAATTGGGGAAATCGGGCATTATGCCACCATGAAGTGCTTAGCTTGTGAACAAATGCCTCGCACCGACCTTTTTGCTTTAGTTATGGGTTATGTTCATCAGATCATGAGAGAGTTAAGGGGACTGCACAAGGACCTCACACCAAGGCCCGCGGCAAGGCCGAATGATGCCTCGCGGGCCCCCAGGAATTTTAGAGCATTAGATTTTTGATTAAAAATGTATTTTTGAAATATTGGGTCAAGCTAGTTGGCATTTTTATCTTTACTTTCCCGAGTCAAGCATTTCTTTTATTTTGCCGATTGTTGTAAGACGTGTTTTGTAACTGTAAGGTTTTATTTGATATAAAAGTTACTGAATTTTGCCACAATCTTGTAACCAGAACTACGCTCGATCTGATTCACGCGGGGACGTGATACGTAGGCAATCCACATAAGATTCGACCACCACTAAAAAGAAAGGAAAAGGATACGAAGGTTAATAACAATAAGGCTTTCAAGGATAGTTGAAAAAGAAAAGAAAAAGAAAAGAAAAAGAAGAAAAGGAAAAAGAGAAAAAGAGAAAAGCTGGAATGACGCATGTTACGAGTATATGTAGAAAGGGTTATTTGGTTAGGCGCATTACATCCAACGTGCTATAACATATCTGTTAAACTCGGTAAACTAACAAGTTTGTTGCATTTCCAGAAAAGTTTAGCAGTTGGTTTGACAGAATATACTGGCCAGCCACCATTACCGTACTAGATCTAAAGGGCCAATTACAGCCAACATGTCTAGTTCCGGTAAAAGTCTCGAGGAAGAGAAATCGGAGATGCAAATCATGAAAGAGGAGGTAGAACGGTTGAGACATCAGATAACAGAGATGCACCTAGCCTGGGCTAGGGGACAGTCCTCACCAAACCTCCCTACTCTCGCCTCAGCTCCGGAACATCCACCCATCGATCCTTCGACAAGCGCCCCGATCTATCCATACTTTCAGGGGGAAAACCCTTATGCCACCCACACTCCACCAGCCAAACCAAATCCTCCTCCAGTCACCCCTGTTTTGTGGCACCTCCACCTGCTACTCTACAAAGGCCGTCCGGCGAGCCGCATGTTCAGATCCATGACAACTCTTACTATCCTCAAGAGCTTACTTTTAGGGCTCCTGAACCGCAATCACATACCCCTCACTGGGATAATCCGGCAGAACCGGAAAAGCACTTCCAAAGTTCAGAACATGAGGAAGTTATTAGAAAAGTTAAAAGCCTGGAACAGTCCTTCAGGAACATGCACGGTTTGGGTAACCAGGTCAGTGTCGCTTACAAGGATCTGTGTCCGTTCCCCGACGTCCAATTGTCGGCCGGGTTCAAAATGCCCAAGTTTGACCTATACGAGGGGCACGGTGATCCTGTAGCCCACCTCCGAGGGTTTTGTAGTAAAATGCGAGGAGCCGGAGGACGGGACGAGATTCTGATAGCTTACTTCGGTCAGAGTCTGGGAGGATCTGCGCTGGAGTGGTACACTAGACAGGACCCCAGCAGATGGTCTACGTGGGATGATTTGGCTCAAGCTTTTATCGGTCAGTTCCAGTACAATCTTGAAATAATCCCCGACCGCTTATCATTGCTAAAATTAGAGAAGAAACCCGCTGAAAGTTTCAGAGAATTTGGTTTCCGCTGGAGGGAACAGGCAGCAAGGGTAGATCCGCCTATGAGAGAGAGCGAGATGGTGGATTACTTCTTGCAGACACTAGAGCCAACCTATTTCGGACATCTGGTGACGTCCGTGGGCAAATCATTCACCGAGGTGATAAAAATGGGGGCTATGATCGAGGAAGGTTTGAAAGCCAACAAGATCATGAGCTACTCAGCATTGAAAGCCACCACTCAG